>JACEII010000048.1:821045-869571 GCA_014332785.1 Antheraea mylitta
AACCATCGATGTTTTGCTTTCGATAACATCGACACATCGATGTTTTGATTTCGATAACTTCGATACATCAATGTTATGAAAATAAAATATCGCAATGTCAATATATTCTTTAGGGTCATCTAACGTTGCATGTAATAGCTAGGGACTAGCAACTATAAAATTTAACTGTTTTACACTAGATGATACTAACGTTATCGAAGTAAGCCGTACGAATAGTTATTTCTTTACATTTCCTAAGGGAAAAAGCAAAAGGGACAGCTTTAGAAAGGCTTTTTTCAAAGCTGGCCAACTCCTGGACCAGCCACGGAACAGACAATATAAAAAACACCCGATAAAATTAGTTTTTTAGAGACAGTTTTATTTGCTAGCGAAAACATCGGTGTTTATCGTACATGGATACATTTAAAGCGATGTTAACATCGATGTTTTTCTAATATCGATCATCCCTAATACAGTGCCGGGTAATCCATTCCACAACGTCAGCTTACGCATAATGAAGGTCCTAGAGAATATTACAGTTCTAGCTGTTTTAATATGTTTTAGACTGTATGGATGAGCTGCCAGCCAGCGTCGGAAAGTACGAGTTTGGAGGTCTCTCGTTATAGAAGATTTTTTTGTGCACGTAATTTTTCTTTTTCGTTTATTTACCATGACGCCGTGTCTCGTATCTATCACATTTCTTATAAATCTCCATATTCTCTAAATGCTTTATAAAGCCACAAAGATTTTTCTGCTTAATTCGAACCATATTCAACCTCTGGACTGTCAAATCATGAAGGTGTAAGCACCATACAAATAAATGTAGATATTATGATGCATTCGTCAACAGACTCTTGGCAGCATAAATAAAAAAAGACCGTATTTATTATAACATTAAATTAATTAATAGGTTATTTAGGGGTCAGCAACGCGCAAGTGACACTTCTGATGTTACAAGCGTCCATAGGCTGCGGTGACCGCTTTACACCAGGCGGCCCTCATGCTTGTTTGCTACCGACGTAGTATAAAAAAAAAACATTTACTTAAACCATAATTATGTAACGTAAAATTACCTATATTAAAAAAAACGGCTACTAGATACTTGATACCATAGTCTGTTATTTTGAGATGTGGATTTTAGAAAATTAGCCGAGGTTGAGACTATTAGAAATAACTAATACACTTATGTTTATTTAAAATATTGTTTTTTTTTTTCGATCTGACTACGCTATTGACCAAGCAAGTACATACACCGGACTAAATATTCTGTGTATAATATTTACATACTTAAATACACTTTAATGTATATTCTAATATTATAAAACACAAAGGATATTTCTACTTTCTTGTTTTTAATGTGAACCACCAATTGAAATTTTATGGTAAATTTGAGAAATGATATTCGTATATTATAATATATAATGTCATTGTGGTTAAGTTGATTGATCGATAGAATCCCAATTTGATGATCGCAGGTTCGAGCCTCAGTATGTATCAATGAATACTTCGAATTCCGCTTACATATCCTAATTTAGATTGGTAGCATTATCGGCCAATATTGAAGTAAAACTTCACGGAGAAACCTGAGAAATTGTTCTGATTGTACCTCTCTCTCTAGGAAGATATACTGTGGATTACTCGGAATTTGAAATCACTAAATCGTCCTGTGTTGGTGCGGGTACTTATACCAACGCTTTCCTTAGAGAAGAGAATTATTGCTCTGGGTCTCTTACATGATAATCTAGTGATAATAATTTTGAGGAAGGTTATAGACTGTCTCATATTACGTTATGGCTTTTAGGAGCAAAGTAATAATAAAAATGTAAGTCAGAAAGTGCGCTAAGCCAGAACATTAGGGGACATGGTAAGTCTATTTGTATAATTATGTCAAGCCAATACTTACAGCTTACCACTAAATTCCGCTTTGAAATACGTATTGAAATTAACCAACATTAAGTTTATTAAACACACACACAAATATAGTACTAAATGAACCCCACTTATGCCTCTAAAATTGAGTTGAAATACATTAATCACCGGCGGAGCGGCGCGGCTCCCTCTATATTATTTATTTTCAGTACATAACCTAGCTACCGATTAATACATTATATTCAACCTTAAATCTGATCGATAGAGGCTAATCTCGCATGTATACCAATTAACCCACTTCATAAACAGTGTACAGTGGCACAAATCACAATAAAAAGTCGATTTGCTGGGCACAAAACGCCATGGCCGTCGTGTACTCAGACCGAGCTATAAATATTCCATTGTTGTTCTAATCCTGCGTTGACTAATCGGCTTGGTTTCGAGTTAAAATAAATTTTAAGCTGTGTGTACACTACAGAGTCTAACATAAGCTTACCCACCCTTACACAACTGTAAATAAGAGAGCATGTGTATTCACATCTTATATATATATTAAAAGTTATGTGGTAATTGTTTGTTTATTAAATTGTTTCCGATACGCCCACGATCGATGCTACATCGAACTTTCTTTGTAGAACTAGTACTTAGAGTATAAACATAGAATTGCCTTTATAAATATATCAGCCATTAAGAAGTAATAATTAAAATTCTACTTAACGTGATTTGCATAGTATTTCAATGCTAATGTCACTTAGAATACACCAGATTAGGCCCCCCTCGGCAGCGACTCAAGCCTAGGTCCGTTCCCTCGGTGTGGAGCCCTTGAGTGCGCTGCTCGCGCGATACAGTGACACAAAAATTTACATCCCTGCTACAACATTACACGATCACCCCCACACACGTGCACGCCTATACGCTTACACATGGAAGTGGAAGGGTTTTATTTTTTTCCCTTATCTAACTGAAAAAACTCTAATTTTCCGATAAAAAAATATATGGAGGGGTTGTTGAGGCGTGTATGCTTGGTACACATATGCGTCTCAACAACTCAAACATATATAAATAGTTAGCTAGGTTAGCTAAGTCAGGTCGCGAGTTTGCATGTAACAGGCAACAGCCAAGCCAAGGTGTGCCGTGCATCCTTGAGCTAGTTGCCCAAATAAAATCGGCTGAGTGCCTTAAGCGCTCGCCTTAGTAGTTCGGTGAAGCTGTTAAGACCTTGCTGGGTCAATAGCGTAGTCAGTTCGAAAAAAAAAAAAGTTCACTTAGAATATGTTTTGAATGATGTTAGAACTCGTGATTATTTATAGTTGATATATAGATATTGTTTTTCTTCGTATAATTTTTGCGCACTTGATAAATTAGCCTTAATTCAAGACAATATTAGAAATTCGAATGTGAATTTGTTTGTATTCTTTGTTACTATTTCCGGCTTTATCTGCGCATAATAGAAAATTGAAACGGACATAGGATATTTTTGATTCACAAGTATAGTTTTTTTTTTTTCGATTTGACTACGCTACTGACCCAGCAAGATCTTAACAGCTTCACCGGACTACTAATATACTATTCTGAAGATATATGTAACTTACATTACCTAACCTGGGGGCCTAACCAAGTTGCTTATCGACAATCACTAACGCAAATAGAAAACGAAAAAATGTATGCAAATGACATATCTGAACGTTATATCACGTGATTTTATCGCGTGATAACCACGTGATATAGCGTTCAGATATGTCATCTTCATACATTTTTTCGTTTTCTATTTGCGTTAGTGATTGTCGATAAGCAACTTGGTTAGGCCCCCTGAACGGAGACGCGAGCAAAAGCTATTATTCCATATAATTTATTATTTCGAATGTACGCGTAGTCCGGTGAAGCTGTTAAGTCAGTTTAAAAAAAAATTGTGTATATATTTTTCATTTCTTAAGGTGTTAAATTGCGGAAGAGATGTCTAAGTAAATAAATAGAGTTTTATTTTAATTTTACGTACTTGATAATTCTACGTGTATAAAGTTGTATCGTGCGTTATTTTTGTCACAATCTAATCTGACATTCACATAGAATATGCTTCTAAATGGTACTACAATCTGGACTTTGGTACTTGGATACCTTCACAGAAATACATTAATGGTGCTTAGTACCTTTTTAACTGTATAATTCATAAACATTATATATGTCAGTTGAATAGTTTATCTTACTTTAGCTTAGTCAGATTCGCAGTTTTAGATAACAGCCCAAGCCGAGATGTGCCGTGCACCCTTGTGCTAATTGTCAAATTAAATCGGCTGAATGCGTTAGCCTTAGTAATATAGTGAAGCTGTAAAAAATATTCTTCGCGGTTAATGATAGGCTATCTAGGCAAACAATTGAGAGAGTATTAACCACATGTTATCGTTGCATGGAGGGGTTTTATTTAATTGGAAATTGAGGTATCAATAAGTGTAGATAAGAATCCATATAATTATATATCACTTGTAAGTAATGCATCACTTCAAAACAGCTAATATTTTGATAATTTTTTTTTATTATATTGTAAATATTAAGGACAAGGTGTGTGTCTCCAAGAAAATGGTTGAAATTTTACACGGAAAAGTGAAATATTTTACTTAAAAATCTTTCTTCTTTTTTTTCTCGAACTGACTACGCTATTGGCCTTACTAGGCCCTCACAGCTTTACCGGACTACTAAGGCGAGCGCTTAAGGCACTTAGCCGATTTTGTTTAAGTAACATGCTCAAGGGTGCACGGCACACCTCGGCTTGGGACTTAAATATAAAAATCAGTGGGCTAGAAGACAGATCTTCAAAAGTATCGACAGAACATATTAACGTTGAATTATTTAGTTACTGTTTTACTACATAGTGGTACTGTAAAGGAAACATTTAGTTGTATAATTTTCGTTTCTAGAATGTGGTAGAGCCATACTGAAGCTATTACTGGTATCAGCATGAATGTCTCGGCTCGCCCGAGGTAGTACCACCCGACCCACAGAAACACCGACGTGAAGTCACAGTCCTTGCATTGTTGCATTTCGTTCGGTCAGTGAGAGAGAGGCCCACTTCCCCTCCTATACCCTCCCCCTCTCACATAAGATGATCCGCCAGTTCACTTGCCCCCTAAGATATAAATATACAATTAAAAATACTGTAGTCTTGCAAGACGGGGCCGGGCAAATAGGTTAAAACAATTTGCTTATTTCTAAATACCACAATCATCAATAGCCTATACCTGCGTTTCAGAATTATAAATATATATAAATAAACATACAAACAGTGAGTACTGAACTTTACATACATAACAATAAAACGGGTTTTAATTAAACGCGGCAGTTGGCACAATCCAATACGTTTTGTTCCATTCGGAAACGTTTTGTTGTTATTAATAGTTGAAGGTGATATTAGAAACAATTACATTAAGTCGTAAAACAAACTAGGATTAGAAATAAATACATTGTTTTGTTATTTAATTGAAACTGAAAAAAAAAAGTTTCTTTATAACATAATGTACAATCTAGTACAAAAAAATAATGTGTAGTTCTTCGTATTCAGCTGTAACTAATCAATCAAAACAAAATTTATATTGTATTCGCGCCGTATACTGAAAAAAAAAGAGTTGAAACCAATCTATATTAATATTATAAAGAGGTAAAGTTTGTGAGGTTGTAGGGGGTAATATCTGGATCTAAGTAATAAAAATAGTAAATAAAAGTTACAAATTAAAAGAAAAAGAAACATCATTGTCTCCGACACTAATTGGTCGGGGGAACGCGCATAAAAAAAATAAAAAAAATCTGGATCTACTGATTTTGAAAATTGTTTTAGCAATAGAAAGCCACGTTATTTGTGAGTGTCATATGCTATATATTAACCCGAAAATGACTTTTTTGTGGTAGTCACATTTGCAAAGTCGGAGAAAAAACGGTCGACCGAAAACATTTACGAACGCTGCCTTAACGATGGGAGCGTACATGAATGAATTCTGGAGAAAAATTCTAGAACTCGATAATCCGACGAAGTGGGTATGGGTCTGCTAGTGATATTATTATTAAAAAGCTGTAAATACGTTACCTATATATATTTTGACAAAACAGATGGCACGATAACGCACACATACGTAAAGTAATATTGTAACGCCACAGACTCTTAGCTAAAATGTCGAAATAAGATGGCATATTCTCAGTATCGGTGGTGAAAATGAAATGGTTATATGTTGCTTAGATACGGCCGTATTGACGGGTCAGCCGTTAAAAGTGAGCTAACTAGCCAAGTTTTAACAAGCCGCGGTCCCAAGTCCTTATGACATATTATCAGCTTTTTAGTTACTATAAATATCATTGATTGGAACAGTAAAAACTCTCAGACCACACCTTTATTTAACATCATATTCTCCAGGATTCGGACCTAAGTCAATCGATACCGTGTCCAAGCTCACGAACAACTGAGCCATCACCGACTATTTAATTTACTGGAGTATTGTTCAGATTATTCCTCCAAAACACCGAACTCTTAAAGTGTCTAATATACTTCAAATAGTAAACGTAAAAAAAGCAGAAAAGAACAAAATTATGATTAACAGTTATCAACAACCAAACATTAATAAAGGTAAGGGTATCCTAAATACCTATTTAATCCGACACGTAAGTATAAGTGTGGAATAATAAGGTTAATGGTTCACAATTAGTTCCGAGATCGACCACCGACGGTGAACAAGAATAACATATTCTCTCGTAAAATCCTCCAATAACCGGTTTTCGGTACAGTCGCGGAAGGCGTCAGTGTACTTGTCAGTCAGTGTACTTACAAATCGAACGCTTCTGGTTCAATTTTGCGATAACTTAGTAAATTAACTTATTCATTAAATTTTATTGACTTAGTGATTGTTCAAAGTTGTTCTTGTAGGTGGTCCGGTCCCTGAGCGTGGAGCCCTCGCGCGATACATTAACACAAAATTACAACACTGCGACAACATTACACATATCACCTCCACACACGTGCACGCATACACACTTACACATGAAAGTGGAGGGCTTTTTTCCCTTATCAAACTGAAATAGTTTAGAAATTTACTGGTGTTTGGTACACATATAGGTATGTTTCAACAACTCATATATGTAGGTAATAATAGTTACCTTAGCTTAGGTTAGCTCAGATAGGTCGCGAATCGCATGTAGCAGGCAACAGCCCAAGCTGAGGTGTGCCGTGCACCCTCAAGCTAGTTGTCAAATTAAATCGGCTGAGTGCCTTAAGCGCTCGCCTTAGTGGTTCGGGTGAAGCTGTTAAGACTCTGCTAGGTCAATAGCGTAGTCAGTTCGAATAAAACAAAAAATTGTGCTTGTAAGTGCTTTCCACCACCGTTTGTCATCGGCAGGGAATTCATCCTTACACAATCTAATGTGTAAGTGTGTAAGTTCTAACTGAAATGGTCACGGCCGGCTCATTTCCAGTGGAGTTTCCTCTCAGGAACGCTCCGATTGTGGAATGAGCTTCTTGCTATGGTTTTTCCTGGGGACTACAGTACGGAGTTCTTCGAGAGAAAAGTAAATAGGATATTTAAAGGTCGTCAACGCCCGGTGACTGCTTAAAACGTTAGTTATTGCTGTGGCATCAAGTTCTATACTGTTCAGTGGATCGTTGTGAAAATTGATATGAAGTAGGTTTTGACCGCTGTTTCGTTTGTATTAGTATATGGCTTATGCCTCGGGAAATTCACGCGTTAACTACCTGACCTGACCTGACCTACTGAACCGATCATCATTAGATTTTGCATGCAAGGATGATTTACATCCAGAAAAAAGTTCTGTTTCCGAAAGGCAATTAATGCTTTTAATTGATAACGTTTATATTCCGCGCCGATCAACATGGGTTCGAATCTCTAATCAAGCGTATCCTATATTGAGATCAAGTTTTCGTCCAAATAAATCATAACATGAATGGGTCGACCGGCCCGGGGTAGTACCACTCTCTCACAGAAAATCGACGTGAAGTAAAAGTGCTTGCATTGCATTTCGTTCGGTCAATAAGAGCGCCGGAGGACCATTTCCCTTCCTTCTCAACACCTCCCGCTCCCCTATTCCCCACCGACATAGGCTGGCAACGTATTTGCGACTCCCCTGGTGTTGGTAATGTCTCTGGACGGCGGTAATCACTTAACATCGACTCGCCTGTTCGTTTGCCTCCTATCATATATATAAAAAAATATGACCATAACATTTTTTTAGTAGAGGCTCAACTAAGTACCTATTACTCACAAGTTTAACAATGTAGGTATAGTGTTTTGTCCCGTCTGTTTAGGTTAAAAATAAAACGTAATTTCAAAATATAAAACCATCATAAAAATATACTAATTTAACTACACGCAATTTTTCCATAACCTTATCAGAAATAATTTAAAACGCCGTTAAAAAGCGTTTAAACACTATTTCTCTGTTCACATTTAACAACTACACAGCTTTATCGTAATTGTTAATGCATGTGACATGTCCGCCATTGTTCTAAATACGAACGGGCCAATCAGCGACGAGCTGTCAACCCGCGCCTAACCGCTACGACACGGCGATGTTGCTAGCGCTCGCGTTCTGTAAACATAATTCAATTAACTTGCACACACACAACGCTGTTTTGTTCTATGTGGTTATCGAGTGTGAAAAATTGACGCTAATAGATTAGCTTTATCAGTTACGAGTGCAGAAAAAATATGTTACTTCACTGTAAATGCGTTATCGTTGTTTCGAATAGTAAAAAAAAATAATTGCTTTTGAAAAACGTTAACTGATTAACAGTAATGACATTTGTAAACTGATATCTATTATATGAAATTATGAAAAAAAAAAATGTAGTGCGAAACATTAATCGAAACACCGATTTCAGTTAAAATGTTCTTGTTTCCTTTTACATTTGAATCCCCTTTACAATTTTTTAAGTAATTAAAAATTAATTTCATATAAAAAATAAACGGAATTTAACCTTAGAGTTTCTGGCAAGACTTTAGTGTGTCGTGTACCTGTGTGTGATTTTAATTCATAAACTTGAGTTATTTAGTTCTATATCATACTTACGTAACATACCTTAGTTATTACACACGAATGAAATTCATTAGATATAATAATGGAGCACGAAATCTGAGATGTCATTTAAGAGTTTGTAAAGGGAACCATTCTGGCAGAACACCTAAGTTATCGTAAGACACATTTGAAAACAGAAATTTCAACAACAAACTTTAATAATTGCGTTTAGTTATCAAAGAAAAAAAATTAAATACATAAAAATCAACAATTTCATATGTATTCTATTTTTAATGCCCCATTTTTAGCATAGTTAATGTACTTAGTTAATCTCAGTGGTAAGCCCATAGTGTCTTTTTTGTTATTATATTCTTTTAGGTATGCAAGTACTTTTAGGTATAGCTATATAGTATTTGAACATACTCCCAGCTGATATTAAAGCCGGAGTAGTAAGAGGATAGTAAAAAATGTTCTAAAAACACTATCATTCCATTTTCTTTCATTGAAAACTCAGAATACATTGTAGGGTTCCAACAAGCGGTTAATGCAGTGTTTACCGCTGAATTTACTTATTGTATTGCGATCTCTTTCAGAATATTTAATTATCACGAGTATATTGTTATGTTTTCTTGCACACAATATAATGTAACGCATATGGAATGTAGCATTTTTACCACAGATTTTTGAAACAAGTAGTGTTGCCTGAATAATCTCCCGATGATTACTAATTTTGTCTTTAGGGACTACTCCTCCGGGGCATAATACATAAATATAATAAAAATCATCACATAGTTTAAAACAAAGTCTTCTGCCGTGTCTGTATATCTGTCTGTTCGCAATAAACTCAAAAACTACGAATTCGAAGTCGGAGGAAAAACAATCGAACGAAAACATTTCTTACGGAGTCTGCCTTAACGATGAGAGATATATGATTGAGTTCTAGAGAAAAGTTGTGGAGCTTGATAATGCCTACAAAAAAGTAAGCGACAGGATATGCCTAACTTCAAGGTTTTTTTTATTATCAGGGTGGGACAACGTCCGCCGGGCCCCCTAGTAAATAATAAATTGCAATAACTTCTCTTTGAGTATTATTGTTTCTGGTTTAAATACATATTCATTATTCAAAACAATATATTCATTTCCTTATAATTTATTATTGAATATCATAATACAACCTAATTAATAATGAGTAAATGATCGGGTCATTAAATTCATTTAAATTCAACAAAAAGCCATCACATGTGTTTCGACAATTGAATATCGAGAGAATCGAACGAAAGTTTCTGATATAAGTGCAAGTGACTGAATTGAAAACTTTTGTTGCACGAATATCGCTAATTGCGGAATAATTTTCGGTACACGAAGCCTTAACAATTCTTTTCGTCAGTAAAACCGAATTTTATAAAGGATCAATGCACAATGAAACGTATCGTGACTGTGTGTGATGGGAATAATGAAGTTTTTGGAAAGTGAACACGGAAAAATAGTCTTTTGATCAAACCCCGTGACTCACGGCAGTCCTTGCGCGTCGTGAGAAGACTGTGTAATTATCATACAATTTAAATTTAAGTTAGTTTGTACGTTGTGAAAGTAGATCATTGACAATAGCACCAACCGAGTTGTATTTTTGAGACAATAATACTGTTGATTGTATTTTACGCGAACTGTTTAAGCAAGGATCTGTCGTTTTGCTCACAGTTTGATGTTGGCAAATCTTAATATCTACTTATTTATTTACAAGTTGGTACCAATGACTTTGCTCTTAAAAATATTTTATCATGTTTGAACTACACGTTGTAGGGGAGAGTTGGGGAATTGGGAACACTGAACTTCAGACGCAAAAAATAATAGAAAAAAGTTATAAACTAAATCAAATTTTATTGCTACATGAACTTTAGTTATCTATATACTTAGTCATAAAACGTTATTTTAAATTTACGTTTTAATAAAAATATAAACTAAAACAAAAAACATTGCCGTTCCTGTTTACCCGATACCCTATGGGGTAATTGAGATCATCTCGTGGGGGAAATGGAAGTGGTATGAGGTAATTAAGAAAGACGTTTGATCGATCTTTCTTACGTAATTACGAGGCATCTGAAATAATTTGTAAAGTTTAAATATTTTTACACAATCAACCAGCAGTACAGCAGTACTATGGGTAATTAAGGAGGGTAAAGAGTAATTGGGAACATTCCAAATTACTCACCTAATGCCGTTCCCAATTACCCGAATCAGTCAATATACATAAAAATTGCCGCCACTCTCAAAAACATTTTTTATTACCTTCAATCTATGTTGCATTTGAAAACAGATACTGTGTGTATGATATGAGCAAAAATACAATACCTTTGAACTCAAAAATATGATACTTACATGTGTTATCACTGATGACAAAAATTATATCAAAAATACAAAAATAATTGTTCGACTTACCGTGACAAAACTAGTGCGTACTTTCAATCCCACTTTTGCATACGCAATGAATGGCTCTGCATTCAGCCGTAGAATAGGTTCGCGACAGTGTAGTACGGGGAGATGTACTATTTATCTAACTGTTCCCAATTACCCGCCGTTCTCAATTACCCTACTCTCCCCTAAGTATCTGGAGCTCCCTTTGCTTTTGTTTTAATTTGTTCAAAATTAATTAAATACCTATACACTTGTTTCTGAAGTTATCTTTACCAATTTTAAGGAGTTTTTATATAAAAAACCTTATGATATGAAATCTAAGTGTTTAAAATATATATATGTGAGCCGTCACGGGACGCCTGGCAGATGTGAAACATCGAAATTGTTCGAATCGAAAGAATCCCAAATTTTCAAATTACACTATAGGTATGTGAGCTCAGTGCATCAAGAGAGATTGCACACAGTGGCTTGCGCATGGCATCGCGTCGCCACGTCTCACACACACACCACGGCCTGTATCGCCACGCTAACAATCAGGTTTACCCCCGACTATAGATGTTTCACATTAAATAACTCTATCTCTATGTACTATTTCTATCGAAATCAGTTCTTTTGTTTGAGATAGCAAAATTAATAATACATGCTTCAATAATATCCATATAATCCTACAGGTAATTAAGTTTACGATATGATGCGAATGACATACGCGAATTGTATAAAAGTTCCTTACTAAATAACGCAATAACTGATCACAATCTTTATCGATAATTTTTGTAATGGACAATGTAATCTATAATTTTAGCTTTTTATCGATTACATATCAAGTAGACTTTGACATCGATGTCACAAAATCATTATCAGCCTGTAGGGAACTTACTGCAAGGCTATAAGCCTCTTGTCGAGGAAAGGTATTGGCATAATTACCACTCCGCACAAGTCCACGAAGTATTGGCAATTTTAAACTCCAAGAAATCTACAGTTTTATATTGTTCCATATTACGGTGTCACTAGAAGAAATCTTCTTAGGTTCAGGTTTCCTAACGATGTTTTCCTTCACTGTCAGCTAATAATTTTAGTAATTTAAGATAATAAAATTTGGCAAAGTTCCAAAGTTTCATTGTATAACTGCGTGGTTCGATCCTGCGGGCATCGGATGGATTTTTCTTTTTTTTTTTCGAACTGACTACGCTATTGGCCTTGCAAGCCTTGCAACTAAGCTTCATCGGACTACAGGAAATTTCATTACATATCACATGATGTTGAGTGACAATATGTGTAAAAGTAACACTAT
Source organism: Antheraea mylitta (assembly GCA_014332785.1). Lineage (NCBI taxonomy): Eukaryota > Metazoa > Arthropoda > Insecta > Lepidoptera > Saturniidae > Antheraea > Antheraea mylitta. The sequence continues at coordinate 833,602 of JACEII010000048.1, forward strand.
AATGTAAAAATATGTCAAGCTCGAATGACGGAACAATCTTGAAGGAATCATTTAGTCTAAATTTAACAAAACCAATAAATCAATTCCAGTCTGATTAAAATATAAATCTAGTAATTTAAACAAATTATAAAAAAATGTCCACCACATTCAAACTCGCATTACTACGGTTCGACATTAATTTCGCTGAAATAACATCCTTCCATCCTATGGCGGTTTATTTACAAAAAGGCCCTATAATTCGGCGCTCGGGGTGTTCGCCCAAATGTAGGGTTATTAAATAATGAACCGCTGCCGACGATCACTAATACTTATTGCACGTACGTTAAAACAGGTTGCACGCTATGAAGTTCCATTATTTTAACCATAGTGTAAAGTTCAATGTGTTGCACTATAAATTCATGTGAAACGCTTTGATTTATCTAAATTGTTTAAATGTGTTTACAATTTATATTGTTTATACAAAAATTATCAACGCTAACATACGTTGATAAATTAAAAGCGGTGAAAACTATATTAAATAATTATTTTATTCTATATTATATTATATATTATTATATATTATATTATGATATAATAATTCCCTCTCTAATTTTAAATCTAAAATTAGTTTTTTATTTAATTAATTTCTGCAGGATTTTTTTTCCTTAATTTTAAGTTATACGTTATCGAGTGGTTTTATTTTATTTTCTTCTTAATTCTTTTTTCATAATTGTTTCTTTTACTTTTATTGTTTTCCGCATCGTATCTTATATCCATAAATGCTGTAGTCAACTGTAAATAGTGACATAAATAATTTTTAAGTATTTGCATGTATGTTTTTTAGCTTTTTATTTTATGTTACTGTTGTTGATTCTATATGTTAAATAAATAAACTTAAAATATTTTCTGTTTCCCTTTGATTTTAACTTATCGAGGTTCTACTTTAATATATTAAATGTATTATGCGAAATCCTAGACTTACAACTATACCTATTACTATTGTATATAAAAATATGTTATATGAAGTAACTATATTGCTGAGATATTTGTTGTACAATTAATAAATGCATTAAGACAACATATTATTGGAGCACAATTTTTTATAACACCAATATATTCTGCAACAACGTTAGAGCCTTGTTTTAAACAAACTATAAAATCAACTCATCGTCATAGAAAAAAAGGGACAAAAGAGTGCACCTTTGTTTCCCGAACGTTTTAACCATCTCATTCCACCTTCGACACAGATGGACATAAGATAAGATCCGATGATCAGGATAATATAATTAAATTAACTTATTCCCTTCGCACCTGTCCCACTCTGTTTCAACGCGAGCAAAAGAGATAGTTAGATGCACCTTGTTTTAATGTTGGTTGGTAAATTGACTTAAAATGGTTGAAGCAATTTTTTAACATAATAGTCAGTTATTAGTTATAGAAATGCCAATAATTTTGTCATAGATAGTTGTATGAAGTCAAGTCTGCCAAGTATGTTTGTATGAGGAACGATAAATATAGAATCGGTAATGAAGTACTTCTAAAAACAATGACAGTTATAGGAAAGAAGCCATAAAGTGAAAAAAAAATTGTATTTAGACAGTTTACTACGAACTTGATAAATATATGATACTTATATAACTAGAAATACAAAGTCTTCATTTCAAAGGTCTTAAACATCTATTGGCAGTCCTTGGCAGGAAAATCATCTGGTCTGCCGTCACGATAAATGACATGACGCTCTCTTATGCCGTCATGCCTCTACGCCTCCGTTCTCGAATTCCTACCTTACCTACTACGTGTTTAACATAGACTAATTGTTTTTTAAACATAAATTAATTGTTTGTAGGTGGTAGAGCCACGCAGAAGCTATTACTGGTTTCAGCATAAATGTTTCGGCTCGTTCGGGGTAGTACGATGCCTCTCACAGAAAACCGACGTGAAATAACAGTGCTTGCATTGTTGTGTTTCGTTCGGTCAGTGAGAGCGCCGGAGGCCCACCTTCCTTCCTCTTTCCTCCTTTCCCTCTCTTACCCCTCTCCCTCTCCCATATACAGGCTGGTAACGCACTTACGACCTCCCTGATGTCGCTAGTGTCTATGGACGGTGGTGATCACTTAATATCACGTGACCCACCAGTTCGTTTGCCTCCTATGATATAAAAAAAAACCTGAAGTACTGACCCTATAAAAGACATAGGTGTATGTACTGTATTTGTACTCTATATATGAGATACTCTGAAAAATTGATCTATATAATATTTTGAAAAAAAGAAGCAACGCTTCAACGTTATTTACATGTATGATCTATATGTGTAAATATAGTGAACTCTTTCAAGTCTAAATCTTATAATTAAAAGTTTTGCATAGTAATTATAATGTGTATATATATATATATACATTACTGTTATAAAGATAAAATATTTAATTGTTTGCCTAACGGATAAAACTAACAAAAACTTAACAGATTTTTAAAAATCTTTCACGTATACAAAACATTCTCAGCGACTAAGAATGCTGTATCTTTTAAATCTTCATTAGAATAAGCGAATTCGTGAGGTAAAATACTATTCTATAGTAAAACGTCACATTCAACGTATAATTGTTTATAATAAAGAAAATAATTATATACATTAAATTAGTTTAATTAATTCCCTCTCGATGTTCAAAACTTACATTTCAAAAAGCACCCCATGCGCTTCCCATTTTCGTAAAGCGCCCATTCACAATCAATTAGTCAGCATTTTGCTTCTAAACGCCATTATTCGTGTAAGAGCCGTGTGCGATAGTCTTTATTATAGCGGGTGCGCCTTTTTGCCTTCAACAATTTTTTTTATAACTTTTTTTTTCATAATGGTGGTAATATAAACGTGTCGGGTCTGACACCTTTGCGGACCCCACAGAAGGCTATAGGAACGGAATAAATTGTGGTATAATAAAATATAATACGTAGAGGCGCGCTTTTGAGTGTTGACGGTGAAATGAGGTTTGATTGCTTTGAAATTTTTGTATGTATTTTGATCATTAAAATCATATTTTTTGCAGGGAAATATGAGATAATTAAGTCATTTATTTGTGTAGTACTGAACCATAAAGGTATAAAAGAGATATATTTTTAAATACTTATAATAATACCATTTCTTTTTTACAAGATACCTGATGACCGCGAGTTGCATGTATTTTTTTGCATTAATTTTAACCTAATATCTTGTTTCAAACCTTATAAATAATGCTTAACCCCTATCCAAAAGCGCAATAATTTCAAGCTTAGATAATTAAATAATGTTATTTTCTGGCCATTGACACAGATCTTACATTACTGCGATAACATTACATATATCACCTCTACACACGTGCACGCATACAAGCTTACACATGAAAGTCGAAGGGTTTTATCTTTCTTTCCATTATCGAACTGAAATAGTTTAGAAAATTATCCAATACGAAATATATATAAAAGTTGTTGAGGTATGTATGCTTGGTACACATATATGTTTCCATAACTCATATATATATGAATAGTTAGTTTAGGTTCGCTCAGATAGGTCGCGCATTGCACGTATTAGGCAACAGCCCAAGCCGAGGTGTACCGTGCACCCTTGAGCTAGTTGTCAAATAAAATCGGCTCAGTGCCGCAAGCGCTCGCCTTAGTAGTCCGGTGAAGAAATAATTGAATAGAGCGTTCTTGAGACGCCCGTGAGAGTTCCTGGCTCAAAAATATAAATATAAATGTTTTTTTTATCTATTAATGAAATTGTTTGACTTAAAGAAAGAAAAGATTTTTTTTATTGAAACTTGTGACTCTACATTTTGATATTATTTTGAAATATTTGACATATTTCAATTAAAAACAATTAGCTGTTTTTAATATTAAAAAAAAATCTCATATAACAACTGGGTATATGTTTGAGTGAGTCCCTGGATAGTTTGGATTCACAATTGGAAACGCTAGGTGTCGCTGCAATTGAGGTTTAAGTTTATTTAGATTTTTCACGTTTAAAAATACAATTGAAATCGATAATCAGTTAGTAGACTTTATAAAAATGTATGACACTATTGCTCTGAGTGCCAGTATATATGAAAACCAATGTTAATCATTTAAATAAATATCAAAATTTTGATTTAAATAAATAAATTCTGACACTTTAATATTGTCATATACACTATATATAATTCATATGAAAAATCAGAAGAGGACACAGTTATTTAATTGTTTGAGTTTTTACTTCTGACGGCAGTTCTTGTTACTTCCTTGAGTTTTTATTAATTGTTTGATAAAATTATATTACGATATCAAAGAGGAGGGATATAAAACAGTTGGATAATTAAAAGAATAATCAAGAGGCGGCCACAATACTGTCATTAAAATCCAATGCCACCGATAACAATGTATATAATGATTGTACGCGACACATCAGCTCACATTGAGATCGCATCGCTATAACAACTGTAATGTCATATTTAACTGTGTGTTATTATTTACAAAATAACTGGGTATGGTATCTAGATGGACTTCTTTTTCATAGAGGCTTGACAAAACAATATTTTTCACGTGACTGTAAATAAAATAGAATTCCAGAACGATGGCTGTGGGGACATCCTGTTTTATTACAAAAAAGTTGAATACGTATTGAATACTTGGTTTAAAAAGGTTACGTTTTAAATGCACCGCGCTCGCTGAATGTTCGCCATCTTGCTCATTTGTCTCGCTTTCTTTAGGTTAGGTTACTCTTGCGAAAAAAGGATAACGCGAACTTGCCTCGGGCGAGCGCGGTGAATTTAGTACGAAATCTTTTTACAGCAAGTATTTAATATGTATTTAATTTTTATGTAATAACACCGATGAAGTCATACCTAATTATTTGCTGATTTTATAACAGCTTTTAAACCAGTTATTAAAAAAGTAGCATTGAAATCTGAACAGGCTCTCATGTGTTTGTGTTGTCTACAACTAATCCTATAATATGACATCAAAGTTTTCGGTTGGATGTTAGTCTGTCATGTAGTGAATTCTATATTTTACTATCGGATACGGCGGACGTTATCTTGACCTGATATTACAAAAAACCTTGACAAATTATATACCTACACCTTCTTCATGGATCACTTTATCGACTGATGAAAACTGTACGACAATCCATTTACTACCATACCACACGGTGGTAGACCCAGGCTGAAGCTATGACTGGTTTCAGAATGAATAGGTCGTCTCGCTCGGGGTAGTAGCACCCTCTCATAGAAAACCGACGTGAAGTAATAGTGACTGCATTTTTGCGTTTCGTTCAGTCAGTGAGAGCTTTGGAGGGCCATCCCCTCCCCTCCTCCATCTCCCACCTTCTTTCCCCTCCCCACTCCCCCCAAATACAGGCTGACAACGCACTTGCAACTCCACTGGTGTTGTTAATGTCTATGGACGACGGTGATCACTTAACATCAGGTAATTCTTCATTTGTTTGCCTCTTAAGACATGAAAAAAAAAACAGAAATCTCTAACTTATTGTACCTACATATCCCCTATATCTATCGACATAATATCCGCACACATCACAATTAAGCCCTGATCTCTCTAATCTACTACTGTCCTTGTTCGTTTTCATAGGATACTTTGTTTTTTTTTTTTAATTTGCTAGAGCTGTTTATATCTTTATAAGAAACTACATGATTCCCACCCACTTCAATGGGCATAATAAAAATTGGCAAGGGGTCAATCTACTCGAAAAAATAAATAGCCTAGACCAATTAAAAATAAATCACAGAAAAGAGACTCAATTTTACAAAGCAATTATAGCTCGGCAAGTAGCTTGCATAAGACATATTGAACTAAGTAATTTTTTATAGTTTTCGTGCTTATCTATCAATCTAATACCTTTAAACGAGCAATTCTTGTATATTTTTGTATTGTTATTTATTCAGGATCTCAGAAACGGCGTCAGCGATTTCCGTAAAACTTAGTATTGTAGGTGGACGACAAAGCGCTCTAACTAGATTCCATTCATAGAAAACTTTTTAGCTGAGTTTTCAGTTAATGAAAGAATATAGCTAGAATATGAAGGTAAATTTCGCCGGCGCTGTCAAAACAAAAATAGCTCAGATGGAATACAGGAGTTTCGAAAATCCGTCTAACCCCAGTTCGAATCCGAGTGACAGCAAAAGAGATATCTTTTGTTTTTTTTTGGTAAAAAATGCTAAATTTGTGAGGCAAATCTAACAGTTTATTTTAATTAAAAAATGTTTTTTAAAGAATCGAGCTGGGCTCGGCCGTCCAGGTACTTATCAATGTAATTACAACTATGAATAATTGTGTTGCATGTCGTCTGATTAAAATGTGTTTCTTATAATATTTCTTATGACGCTTATTCAAAACAAACAAAAAACGATACTACTTCTGGCGATCGTCTCGGAGTACCGAATTTTACAACAGACCAGTAAAAACACTTCGCTAATTCGTAGAATCGTAGTAAAAGGGTGATAAAAAAATCCGCCATGACAGTTTAGTGAACGCGTGCACTGAATATCATCTAAGTAGTAGGTATTTAACTTTGATAGATCTGTAAACGTATTTAGGATTTTAAAAATATGGGTACAAGACGCTTATTCAATTTAAATAAAACATAAACACGATTAACAGAATTGATACAAGCCATGTTTTGTATGTTAAAATCTTCTACCAGATCAGATAGGATTGCGGTCAAATGTTATTTAATAGCATAATAGAAAAATATACACATATAGTTTGTACCATTTTTATATGTCATTTGTTTTAGCATTTGACCACAGTCAGAATTAATTTTAACAGACATAAGAGAAACAGCATAATCAAAGTCGTTTCCGTGCATTTTTCGTGAAAACTTTGAGACAAAATCTTAATTTCTCACCTACGTTATCAGTTTTTCTGTTTTCTTTCTTTTTCGATGCTGCTTTAGTTCTCGCATTTGCTCGGCATTGAACTGTTTAGGTTTTTATAGATTCCTTTAACGCGTACTTTGGTGCGATTTGCATTTTTCATAATTTCGCGCATATTCATGTCTCATATGAGATGACATCATTATTTTTATATAGTTTTCAATGTAATACGGATTTGCAACTTCAAAGAAAGTTCGACTAGCTATCAAACTATTTAAAGAAATACGTATACCTATACGCGATCGTAGATTGGACCGCGTTGAGTCTAAAACGGCTGACTTTAGAATACATTTACCAAAGCATATATATGTATGTATGCAACAAATTTTCAATTTGACAGCGTTACCTATTAGAAAGTGTTCTACCACCATCGAGCTACGAATTAACAAGAATTTCTATTTAAAAAAAAAATAGAAATATATATAATATAGCATTATAAATCCTGAAAGCAAAATACGATTGTATCTTAATGAAGAGTTATTCTGTTGAGTAAAGAAAAAAAAATGCCTACTCTTTTTCGTCTTTACAAACGTCATACTTGAGGTGTAATAATGTATAATAGTATCTCTCTCTTACAATTAAAACGAATTTAATAACACAATATCATCCACCAAATTATTTCGGCTATAAATAATGTCGAAATTACTAGCTTCTTTTTCTGAGTAATTGCATAGATACCTATATATAAAATAACCTAAAATATTTTTGTGGCGTTACCTACTTATTCCATAGTTCATATACTACTTATAACAAGTAGTCCTTATTAATATTGATTGAAAAATGTTGTAAGAATTTAAAGATATTCGGTGTTATTACAAAACAGTTAAATACAAAGCCGAGGTGTGCCGTGCACCCTTGAGCCAATTGTCAAATAAAATCGGCTGAGTGCCTTAAGCGCTCGCCTGAGCAGTCCGGTGAAGCTGTTAAGAGCTTGCTAGGTCAATAACGTTGTCAGATCGAAAAAACCAGCAAGGTCTTAACAGCTTCACCGCACTACTAAGGCGAGCGCTTAAGGCACTCAGCCGACTTTATTTTGGCAACCAGCTCAAGGGTGCACGGCACACCTCGGCCTGGCTGTTGCCTGTTGCCTACAAAATCGCGACCTATCTTACTAACTATTCATATATATATGAGTTGTTGAAACGTATATGTCTACCAAGCATACACGCCTCAACAACTCCTCCATATATTTATTATCGGAAAATTGAGAATTTTTCAGTTCGATAAGGGAAAAAAGAGTAAACTCTTCCACTTTCATGTGTAAGCGTGTGGGCGTGCACGTGTATGGGAGTGATCGTGTAGTGTTGTAGCGGTGATGTATATTTGTGTGTCACCGTATCGCGCAAGCAACGCACTCAAGGGCTCCCTACCGAGGGCTCGAACCTAGGCTTGAGCCGCTGCCGTGGGAGGCCTAATCGGGTGTGCGGGAGCGAAATTAACCCCCAGATCACGGCGGCGTGATCTGTGGTTACGCGGGCGTGGGCGTGAACACGCTCTGTTCTGAGGGACAGGCTGGTACTGATCGTTCGCTGACGTGATTGAATCAGGAGGGTCGGTAAAAATGTGTCGCGAACGTCTTTTATAACGCGCAGCGTTTGGTACGGGTTCATAGTTTGCGGCGGATACCACTAACGGACTGGGAGTTTGCGTTATCCTTTTTTCGCAAGTCTAACCTAACCTAATCAAAGCGAAACAAAAGAGCAAGATGGCGAACATTCAGCGAGCGCGGTGTATTTAAAACATTACCATTTTAAAGCAAATATTCTATAGGTATTTAACTTTTTTGTAATAACACCGATTGTATAATATTCCATATTGTTATATAATTATATGTTTGGAATACATTTGTTTATCAATTGCCATTTAATGATATGGATATTCTTCTAATATCCCGCAGCGTATAAAGGTGATAAAAAAGAAATATTATTTCCGTTCAGAAATGGAAGAAATGACTTCCTCAATCAAGCGCTCTATGTAGCAGTGACAAATGAGTCTATGGCTTTTATAACTTAATCTCATAACATGTGGGGCATAGACAAACCCGCCTTCTCTTTCTGTTCGAATTTCGAATGTGATGTCTTCTTTGTGGTGGCAACAATAGACTTTTTTTTGCAGAGCGTAAATTGCGTTAACTTTTACAATCTTGAATGACTGTCCGTAATTTTTTCGCTCTAAAGGTTCATTGATTTGACATATTAACGTATTAAGTGGTTAATCTTTAGAAATTTCTTCTATTCAAGTTGAATAGGCTTTAATTAACCCTTAAATGTATTTATTATGTGCAAAAAATTCAGATGGGGAGAGAATTTATAGTTTACAAAGTAATACGCTGAGTTGTTACTTTTCATAAATAATTAATGTCATTAGTAATTCAAATGCCGAGTTAGAATTAATACCAGCTAGTTGTCTTATAGTCGGAATTTAAACGTAACAAATAGGATAATTAATTTTTTTATATCATAGGACGCAAACGAACAGATGGGTCACCTGATGTTAAGTGAACACAGCTGTCCATAGACACCAGAGGAGTCGCAAGTGTGTTGCCAGCCTGTGTTAGTGGGAAAGGGAAGGAAGATGGGCCTCCGGCACTCTCACTGACCAAACAAAACGCAACAATGCAAGCACTGTTACTTCACGTCGGTTTTCTGTGAGAGGAAGGTACTGCTCCGGACGAGCTAAGCCATTAATGTTGAAACCAGTTATAGCATCAGCGTGGCTCTACCGCCTACAAAAATATATGTGGTCTATTAAATGTACTTAAAATAAGATCAAAGTTACTTCTATTTGGTATGACAATTTATTTGTAATATCATTGGGTATGAGGGCATGCATAAATATATGTAGGGTTACTTAGTGAAAGGAAATTAACAATAGTAGAATATACTGAGAAATAAATAGACACAAAATTACATCACTATCTTACTAAAAGAGCAAAATTAACTTTTAAAGCTAATCATAAAAAATAAGACATGTAATACAAAGTCTAGAGTCCGTGTCTATCTGCCTTAAATATTTGGAACTGTCCAACGGATTATGATATTCTTTTGACTATCAATTGGAGAGTTTCTTACTAAAGATTTATTTGTATACCTAATAATATTCATATTGTAATAAGTTGCGAGAAATATTTTTTTTTTGCTAATTTAATTGCGCCAAGAAAATGTACCTATATCTTGAAATTAAGGAAAATTTAATGTCTATCTCTCGAAGAAAACTCATAATATATATAATACTTTTTATTGATCACACTAAAACTATTAACCAAAGAATACATTACTATTTTAAATCGCTACAACAGATCAAGGCCTTGTCCAGAGAAGCCCTTCACTAGGACAGAGATTCAAAATACAATGAAACAATTATGGTTATAGGAAATCCATTTAAAATGTACTTGAAACAGTAATTTTAATATTTTTCATATAACTTTAATCTAAAAATAACTCATTTTAAAACACTCTAAAATTACACATAATTTGTTACACTGACATACAGATAAGTGAATTATTGCAAGCATAGACAAATTTTGTGACGATAGACGCAAGTATTGATGTTGCAACATAAAAAAAACTGCCATTTTGAGATCTTAAAAAAACAGCCAAGGGGTTAACAAAGAAAAAAAAATACGACTGTCAAACGGAGGTAAAAAGATACTGAATTGTTTTGTCTTGTATAAAAAGGTATGACGTAAGAAATTTATGATATACTTCTTTTTAATTTCGTCATTTCATCAATAAGAATGACATTTGAGAAAAGAACACTCAGATATAATGACAGAGGATGAGGCACCGCGTCGCGTCGGCACGCTAGAGCGTTCGCTCTCCAAACTTACAATTATAAAAGGCCGCTATACAATCAAAACAATAATATATTTCTGAATTACATACACACCCTGTATTCAAACTATTAGTGTTTGTTGTCGATTACTAATAATGTTTTTGAATATTAATCTATACTTGTTAAAAAGATGATTTGGTATTGTGATTGTTTTTTTTTAATAAACCTGTTACAATCGACAAATCCTTTATTATTTACCAGAATATAACTTATAAAAATGCCTGTTGTAGAGATAACACTATTTTTATTCATTTATCTACTACTAACTGATACCCGAGGCTACATCTAACTTTTTAATTTTAACAATATAGGTAGCTAAGTATGGTTATAGACTTGAATTAATGTTTGAATTAAAAACATTTATAACCGCATAAACTATTAAAAAAAATTGGTAGGGATGAAACTTCCGGGTACGCGTCACCGATGACCTCGACATACTCGTGACATATTGCGCTTGCATCAGACTGACTAGCCACGTATAGTATAGTGATTACTAAATTGTATATGGTTATTGCTCGGAATCCCAATAGATATGAAATTCAGGCTAATGTTAATAATTTCAAATTATGAAAATAAATAATTCAGGTTAATTCATTTGAACATTCAAAAATAACTCTTCTGTCCTTATGACTGCCTTGACTCTACTAGTCGGTTTTACTTACTACAATAAAACAAATTACTGTTCAGACGAATATTTGTCCTGTGTGGTATTTGAACATACAACTCTTAACACACGGCGACTGCAAAGCACTACACCATTTTTATTACTATGACACTTACGTGGTTTTTCCGATAATAAATATATGGAGGAGTTGTTGAGGCGTGTATGCTTGGTACACATATACGTTTCAACAAAGCTAAGGTAGGTCGCGATTTTGTATGCAACAGGCAACAGTCAGACCGAGGTGTGCCGTGCCAAAATAAAATCGGCTGAGTGCCTTAAGCGCTCGCCTTAGTAATCTGGTGAAGCTGTTAAGACCTTGCTAGGTCAATAGCGTAGTCAGTTCGAGAAAAAAGAAACTTAAATGGTACTAACCTTTCTAAAAATATACTAAATTTACCTCTTTATAACAGTTTCTCGTATTCCAATTAATCGATATCGGTTGAATTAAAGAAAGCATACAAGAGTGAGTCTATGAACTCCGCACTAGAGTGTTTACTAAGCATTACAGAAATAACTCGGAAACTGTATAAAAATCATTTCTATATTTAGATAGGTGATGGTACGGTTAACGTTGTTGCCATGTCGATTGATCCCCAGTTCGATTCCCCTTTCAGATTGATTCAAACGAAAATATATTCGTTATAAAAGTGTCTTGATATTAAACTTAGATTCATCCATATATTTTAAAGATTAATTACATTCTTTATAAAATATTATAGATTTATAAAAATACGAATTTCGAATAATATCTATATACTAGCTTTTGCTCGCGGCTTAGATCGCGTTGCTGTACATTTAATCTACTAACCATCGAGGAAAATACATTTTTTCTATCTGAAAATTACCTCATGTCCTTTTCTTATATTCCTGAAATTGTGTATCATAAAAGAAAATCTTATGATGTACAGGACTTTATTTAAGTAAATATATTTACCTCATTATATCCTTTCTAGGATTATATAGCGAGAAGAATTGATAAGATAATGCAACAAATTTAGAAAACATCTTAAGTTCCTGTAGTCTGGTAAAATAGCTTGAGAATTGCTAGTCAAATGGCGTAGCCAATTCGAGAAAAAAAAATCTTAAGTTCTTGACACACTTCACTGCAGAAGAAACGTATATTAATTACAGCTTCACCTCATGAGATATTCAAAATTTTCCAGTCCATACCCGCAATAAAGCTGGGTTGGTTAGGTATCATTAGGACCTACAAATATTATCTCCTTTCATTTCATCTTTTTTTAATTAGTTCGAGCAATTTACAATATGGGACCTCGCGAATCCTTAAAAACTAAGTTCAAGGAATTCGGTATCTTAAGTCTGCCCTCCCAATACATTCTTGATAATTTAGTGTATGTCCGTAAGAACCTTGAAAAGTTGGATTTTGTAAAAGCGGGCATTATCTAAATACTAGGAACTGTGACAAACTGGTTGTCCCATATTTTAGACTTAGTAAAACCAGTACCTAATAGTCTTTTGGGAAATAGTGCGAGGTTCTATAACAAAGTCCCAAATGATATGACCGATTTTTCGGATTGTGAATTTAAGCGCCATGTCAAACGGGTTTTGGTGTCAAAAAGCTACTATAGAGTGGATCAGTATGTGAACGATATTAGTCTGTGATTAAGTCATCTCTGTGCATCCATTAAAAACGTTTCTGACAAGTATGTAATATATAATATTCGAAATACTATATATATTTGTTAAAAAGATAAACCAGATCGAATTTCATACCGGTTCTTCTCGATGGCTGGGTTGTTTTCCGAACCTGTGGTAGTTTTGACGTTCGTAAGCCGTTAGGGCCTAAATTGAATAAAGTGACTTGGATTTTATTACTTTATACGTACAATATCTAAAATTAAATAATGATTTAGTCTAATTTGGTAAATATCAAACCTAGAGAAGGACTATTTCTCAAGTGTAGCCATCAGAACATATCAACAGAGTTTTAAACCTGAAGGCGGTAGCTAGGCGCTTTAAAGCCTTCCCACCACTACTCAGTGTGTAGTACCTGCTGTAACACGGCGAGTGTTCCGAAGAGTTATTTAATTTAAACCCTTTCACCCCTTTACACAACCGAACCACACGCACTGGGCTTCGTAGCCACAGTTTTACAGTAAATTTTATCTGGGCACGAAATAAAAAGTTCGCATTGTCATATATTTGCTGTACCGTGAAGCTGTGGAACAATCTCCCAATGAAGTGACACCTACACAGGCCGGTGTGATAGCAACGACCAGCGATGGATTATCTCTCGGTGGTTGCCATTGTTTTTGGATTGTACTATGCTTACCATCAGGCTTAGTGCAGTCACTTTCTCGTGCTACAATAAAAAAAAAAATGTTTTCATCACAATGTTTTCCTTCACCGGAAGTTCCGAATCAGTTGCTAGGATTCGAACCTACGTACATCTCTCTCTCGGTGATTGTCATTGTTTTTGGTGTACTATGCTTACCATCAGGCATAGTGCAGTCACTTTCTCGTGCTACAATAAAAATAAATCAAAAATGTTTTTATCGCAATGTTTTCCTTCACCGGAAATTCCGAATCAGTTGCTAGGATTCGAACCTACGTACATCACTACTTCCCTTTACTTCAATATTCAGAGTAGCTATATTGCTGAAAATGTGGGCAACATCTAAGAATTTTCGTACACCTCGGGGCCTATTTACCCGTGGGCCATGCACCACTGATACGTCGGTAACTACACCTCTGGTTTGATCGTGATCATCAAAGAGAATTTTGCTTCAATATACGTGTTTCATCTTGTTACAAATGGGCATACATTAGTGATATGATATACGAAAAATTTTTTATACCCATCAAATCAAACAATTTAGTAAATTAACAATAATTGAGCTATTATAAATCGTTTTACGTTGGTGTTAAGGAAGTGTTAGAAGATTACGTTATAAGTTATATGTACAGTTTTTAAGGAAAGCTAATTTCTTAGAAAATGTTAGATTAATTCGAGAGTTTTTGAAATGTAGTAAATCATTCTAGAACCGTGACTAGTTAAAATTCATTTATATATCTATAGTACTAATATTATAAAGAAGTATAGTTTGAGAGGTTGTAGAAAGTAATCTAAGGAATTACTGGTCCGATTCTTTCAGTATTAGATAGATCCGAGGAATGTTATAAGTTACCTTCGCGCTAAGAGCAATAGGAGCGGAGCATCAATGAAGAATATTTAAAAAACGGGGTATTTTTTTGTTTTGAGAGCTTCTACTGCGTGTTAGTTAGCCCGAAGTAACTATTCCACGCGGACGAAGTCGGGGCAGAAGATTACTCGGTCTTTTTAAATTGCTAAAATGCAGATTCATGTGATGCTCATAAAGTATTTTTTAACCCAACAGTGGAATAATTATGGTAGTATCATCACCATTTAATTTACATTCTTGCTAATATTACAGCTGTAAACGTGATATAAAATCTAATACCTTTAGACAAGCAATTCTTGTATATTTTTATATTTGTATATATTCAGGATCTCGGAAACGGCGTCATCTATTTCCGTGAAACTTAGTATAGTTTCGAAGACGATAAATCGATCTAGCTAGATTTTATTTATAGGAAACTTTTTTAATTGAGTTTTCAAGCAAAAAATATAGCTAGAATATAAATTAATATAATAGCTAGAATATAATATTTTTTGTGAAACAATGTTAATTTCACAAGGTAAACCTAACAACTTACTTTTTTTTTTTAAAGAACCGAGATAGGCTCGGTCACCCAGATAATGGTATAGATGTGTAAAATTTAAGGTACGATATATCGCGTCTAAAGAAGAGACAACTTATAAATTAGTATGAAAGATATTTAAACGTACATGACAGAGATATATTCGGCTGTACGTTGGGATAAATTTGGTTTTAGAAAGTAAGAAATACTCGAGAATAGTATTAAAAGCGGCGGATGTTGGCCCGCTCGTCTGCATCGCTGAGTCGCTTACGTTCGTCAGGCATTCATCCGCCACGCTCAATTAACCGCCGATAACCACTAATTAGCGCAATTAATTCGCGTATAAACAATATATTACTCCGTTACATCGTCCAATCTATTTAATAAACACTATGTAATTTTAACTGAAGTCTGTTGGTACATAGTTTTTGTTTTGAATTATGGATCTACATTTCATGGTCTATTTCATTACTTGAGATGATTTACATTGACAGTTTACATACAAATTATATGTCGCATTTCCGTCTCAAAATATTTTTTTATATTTTGTGTTTTAAAATTTACATTATTATCGTGACATAATGAAAATTTTAGGATAAAAAAAGATAATCATAAATCTTACTTAGTTACTAAATAATTCAGTATTTATTGTACATGTGTATCAGATTTGTATAGTAGATATTTAATTAAAAAATAAATACGAATTGGAGTTTATATTTCAGGGGTATTATTAATTCTTTTCCTGCTACAGTTTTTTGTTCTTCAATATGAGGAATGACGTCAGCATGACGTGCTGGCAAACGAAGTGCTCCAATATAGTTCTCTAAAATAGTTATCTATTTGTTCATATAAAATTGCAAGTCTGTGATTTTTTTTATAAACATGGCAAAGGACGTGTACGCCTGCAATCTACATTGCAAATCAATAATCCATCACAATGGTATAACTATAGGCCAACGAATAGTCCATAAGGCTAAATATTAATGGCCTAGATTTTACGTGAATAGAATCAATAGTAAAAATAATAAAAACAGAAGACAAGTTACACGTTTTAATAGATATAATAAATTGACAAGATAAAGAAATAAACTTAGCCAGGAAAGGAACCATAAAAGTTAAAAGAAAGGCAGAAGGTATTGACAAATAAATCAATACTATCAACTAACAAATACATTTTATCTTGTCATTAACCCTTGAAATGAACGAAAATTCAAATTTCAACAGACGTGTAATAATAAACATTTGAATCTGTGCCAAATTGTTTCAACTTGTTACGATGGATGTTCAGTGTTGTGACATGTTTGACAATCAACTGACAATGTTGTGTCGTTGGTCGGAATGCTTGACAGATGTCATTATTAAATGACTTTTATTGTGGAGTATAGAATAAATAAATATTGGGAGTTTTTGGCGGGATTTTAGTCTGTCATGTAGTGGATTTTATATTTTATTCATAATCTTGTGTTATTTGACTATATATTGTGTAAATTTGGTGGTGTTTTACATAATATAGTTAGTTTATTATGCATAAGTGAAGTGAATGGAAAATAATAACACGGAGCATGAAATTCTGAGATGTCACAAAAACTCCCTGGAAGGTTCTAGCAAGGGATCCACCATCTTGTTAGAATATGGTTTCACACGATGCATAATATTGGAATGATCACACGAAGTTTGTGATATTATTGACTACGTGACAATGGCAGTAATAATCGGAAAGATTGATTGCCAAAAATAAAGTAAAAAAAAACATTTCTTTTTTTTATTATGTTGTTCAACCTCCTTTGTGTTATCTGAAGTATGTATATTATTTATACCAATGTTAATATTTAAAAAGCGATTAACCAATTAATTTTTTTTTTAATTTGTTTTAAAAATTATTATAGTGCTTCAGAGAGTGTAAGAGAGACATACACAGGCTGATCCCTAATCGTGAAGAATTAAAATAGAGCCATTGTAGTGGCTTTTTTATAAAGTGTATCATAATTGCTACTAATTCGGGTATAGACATTAAACATTCTACACTTGACTACTATATCGACTAAGCCCGGAAAGTGACACATTTAAGCGTGCCGCTATAACGCGTGTTACACCAGATATATAGGGTTTGCAAACCAGGCAAACAAAATTACAATGTTCTGTGACCTGACAAATATATTAATTGTCTTTTGTTTTGAAAGGAATCACATTTGAAGTTAAAGATTTACTATTGTATTAAGCTTAGTTTAGCTCAGGGTTACAAGTATTGTTGGGACGAAGCATAAGTGTTTGCTGATTGATTTGTAACTCGGGTATGGGTATTTGAAGACAAGCTATACAAATGTATAAATTGCAAACTAATATTCTCATCCATTCGATTGATTAAATTATTCGATTAATTAAAACTTGCATGATTAATAATTTATTGTTTTGTGTAAATTTCATCGGTTTTTGAAGAAAAATATTTCTTATCTTATACCCGTTTTATGATCTTACGAACATTATGTTAAAATATACTATCTTTTGATTGATTTTTTGCGATTTATAGCCTTCTTGCAGCTTAACCAAATGACATTGAATTAATTAAAGCTAGCTAAACCTTTATACTTTTATAGTCTACGTTGGGTTCATGAATACACAAGTGCCGTCGCTTGAGACTTAAAACTGAGAATGTTCTCATAAGCGGAACTTACAAACAACAGTGTACATTTATGTATGAACATTTTAATTGAATATATTCAAATTATCTTTATTTAAATAAGATTAATATTCATTATTATTTTAACGAGGTCTATAAAGTTTGGTATACAATGAATTGTATCTTATACGAATATAAATTAAGTCAGATTTCACATTAGAATAACCTTTCAAGAAATAAAAAAAAAACGTATAACTTTGTTTAGTGGACAAAGATTAAGTTCGCTCTAAAATAAATAACTCATAGATACATTCCAATTTGCAATGGTACTTGTTTATTAATTTATAAAAACTTGTCCCATACTACATTGATAATGTGACTTTTTGTTTAAAAACATGATAAATATTCAAAAAGTGTGATTATAAATATTTTAATGTATTAATTTTTTATTTATCCATTACATTTGTGTTCAAATCCGTGTGTAACATAACTAATAAATTGTCTGTCTCTTCTGTTTTATCTAACGCATACTATATTGTTCGTTATTACAATATACTTAATTTAACTATGAAAAAAAGAAATGTTCCTTCCATATTATATATTAAATTAAATTAATAGTAACTAAATGAATGGTTATCTATGTTCATTATTTTGAAATATTTATTGAATTCAAATTACACTGTTTGAACTAAACACTATTTCATAGTATTAGTATAGCTTTGATTTGTAACTCGTCTTCATAAAATTATAACAATATTAAGACAGAATAGATTGGTTAATCTAATTGAAAATATTTATCTTTGTAGAATTAATTAATGTTAAATATACGTTGTAATTCGTACTCCCATAGCTTTAACCGTAACTGTTTGTATTAGGCCTAATTAGAATCCGACTGGCAACTATGATTACGAAGTTTAAATTTCGAATTCTTCTATATTTATCATACACAGATTATGTAAAGTTACAAAAAAATATTATGTCTGTGCTCAGATTGTTTCTTTGCCTTTCATTTCTAGTGAAAGATGTAATTTTGTGTAATCAACGTTATTTTAAAATTACAATGAGCTCTGGTTAAACCACGAATTATTCATCATTAAATATAATTAATTGTACATTGTGAGATTTAAAGTGATGGGTTTCTTTACTGTTTCTTTACAAAACAAAAACTTGTTGATGATTATTTTTTTTTATTTAGTTTTTTTATTAAACGTTAATCTCATTTAACGTATATGTTTAAATGAGATTAACGGAACATTATCTCTATTAAAAATTTTAATTGTATTAATATGAATGCCTTACTTATCATTTGTTTCACGTTTTTTAGTAATATACGATGTTGCCAATAATCTAACGATGCAAATTGATCTTATTACTATTAGCATCTTGAACTTACCTCCGTTGTCAGCATTATTGGCTTCAAAAGTTTTACTCGTCATGTGGAACAGAGCATCGAGGGGCGTGTGTGGAGCGTTGGAGCCTTGTTGTGACGCTCTTCGCGGTTCCGAGCAGCAATCCGATGCTGAAGAGGATCTCTCGGATGCCGAATCACAGCATTCCGCCGGAGCCATATCTCTTGGCCTTAAAAGACCCAAAGCGGCCAGTCTCCATCTTTCCCCGTCTAACAAAGCGGCGCCGGCAAGCCGTTGGAGCCGCTGCAGTCTTTCGAAACCTGACGCGTCCCACGGGCGAACTATACGCGGCGGTGTTCGCGGACTGTGAGATAAAATGTCCAATATAGAGAAACTTTTCACGCCTTCGCCTCGCCTCTCTTCAACCGGCTCGGATGCCATCTTCAAACGCTTTAGTGGCCTGAAGTAGTCGTGTGGTGACGGCGAACGCGACGGTGCCGGCGACGGCCGACCAACACTGATATCGTCCTCGGAACAGCTATGACCCGACATCGACTCCTCCTCCATCGTTCAATTCACAAATCCATCACACAACAGTCACAGATCGAGAAACGAATCGTTCCGTTAGATGTGTTTATTTCACAAAACACCAAAGCTAACACGGTATACGGCTGACGGGTCGACGTGCCTCGGTCAACTGACGTGGCGTGTGACAGCCCTGGTACGGGCGTCGATGTTGGGCGGGACTAGAAACCCACCGGCCAATAGGAGCACGGTGTTTTACTGTTCCCTCGTCACTATTGGTGGGCGGTGAGCTGTTAGGCGCGTCGTTCTGTCAGAGCCGGCTCTCCAATAAAAGTTTTTAATCCGGCCCTGGATTGGGGGGCGAGATTCGTGGTGTGATTAATTTAGCTCGGGCCGGGTGGAAGCGGAGTGCGCGGTGTGATCGGGGGGATAGCGGGTGGAAGTGGGGGGGAGAAGCCGTAGCCAGTTAATTACCGGGATGAAGACGCGACTCTAACTACTCGCTCCATTATTTAGCGTCGATAAGGCCGACGTTTGTCACTGGAGAAATTGCCGCTTTCCGTCATTTATAGTTCATTGGTTAATGGTCTCGAAACAGCGTGAATATCGGATTTATTAAAACCGAAAATTGATTATGTTCGCGGTATTTAGAGGCGCTTAAGTATCAGCTTAAATTATTAGTTATATTATCGTATGATTCCTTTTCTACCCAATAGATATTAAACCCTATAATTATGTTAAAAGGGATTTAATCGAACATTCAAATGGTAATTTTTTTATAGTAATTTCACATTTTTAGTGATTAATTACAACACATAACCTCACATCAGTATATCGAAGTAATGAAGTATTCATTTTTATATATACGAGATTAAAATAGGTATACTGTCATGGGTACTATAGGAATTGTGATCCTTACTCTAGAAACTAATATCTATATACTTACATATCAAAATATAGATACTTTTATTATGCAAAATTCTCTTACTAATGGGCCAGATCTCTAAGATTATTGTTGGTAATTCTTATATATTATTGATTTTTAAGTAGAATATAGTCCTGTATATAAATCATATTTATCTATTTGTTATATGTCAGTTCACAGTACATTTAATTGCTATTGTTTGTCCGAAGTAATTACATATTATATCTAATATTTTATTTAGACAACTAGGGAACGCTTGCGACTTTGTACGCGTTAATTCAAACGAATAATCCTTACTAATACTATAAATGCGAATGTAAATTTGTTTATTTGTTCCGCTCTCACGCTTTAACTACTCAGCCTTATAAACCGAAAATTAGTAAATTAGTAATCAAAACATTAACTTGAATGTAGCTTAAAGGAAGTGAAATAATTTAATAAATCGGGTCAGCATTTCCTAAGATTACCACCTATGAAGATTTTTTTTTTTTTTCGAAATGTCTACGCTGTTAACCCAGCAAGATCTTAACAGCTTCACCGGACTACTAAGGCGAGAGCTTAAGGCACTCAGCCGATTTTATTTTGGCAACCAGCTCAAGGGTACACGGCACACCTCGGCTTGACTGTTGTCCGTTGCATGCAAACTCGCGACCTATCTTAGCTAATCTAGCTAACTATTCATATATGTTTGAGTTGTTGAGACGCATATGTGTACCAAGCATACACGCCTCAACAACTCTTCCATATATTTATTATCGGAAAATTGTGAGTTTTTCAGTTCGATGAAGGAAAAAAGTAAACCCTTCCACTTTCATGTGTAAGCGTTTAGGCGTGCACGTGTGTGGGTGTGATCGTGTATTGCTGTAGCAGTGATGTATATTTGTGTGTCACCGTATCGCGCAAGCAACGCACTCAAGGGCTCCCTACCGAGGGATCGAACCTAGGCTTGAGCCACTGCCGTGGGAGGCCTAATCGGGTGACGTACGAAGAAACACTTAGCTATCTCTTTATAATATAGATATAGAAGTATTATAGAAAAAAGGTAAAGTTTACATATGTAAATATATATAAAGTAGGTTGTCAGTATGTCATAGTTTGATAATTTCCAATACGCTGCGATAATCATCATAATCGTTATCAGTCAAGTTATTTTACAACGAAGAAGGTTTCTATACTATCCACTTTGCTATTATTCACCACAAGAGAGTGCTTGCTTTCATTTTAAGGGAAATGAAGCCACAGGCGGTTAGTAGTAATAAATAAAAAAGAATAATAAATAATAATAGTAATAGGTATCAAGTATTCTTACACGTTTAATTAAAAATCAATTAATAAACGCCTCTGCAAAATACTAATAATAATGTTTTATAACGTGGAAGATAAAAAATATGTATATTTGAGTAGATTTTTCTTCTATTCATTGATATTTATGACTTTTCGTCCAGTGGTCGAAGTTATTACCATAGACAAAGAAACCATTTGTTTTATTGATAAGACTAGAGCTCGTCAATAGTTACGAAACAAAAAAGAATGAAGACAAACCGGCTGAGAAATAGAAGAGGGAGATGTTCTTAACTGATTCCCCACTGTCTATTTATACATACTACATATACAGTACCTGGGCGACCGAGTCTGGCTCGGTTCTGTAAAAAACATTTTTAAATTAAAATAAACCGTTAGGTGTGTCTTGTAAAATTAACATATTTAAAAAAAAAATCTCTTCTGCTGTCACTCGGACTCGAACTGGGGTTACACGGATTTTCGAAACAACCAAAATTGGTTGGAAATCCATCTGAGCTATTTTTGTTTTGACAGCGGCGGCGAAATTTACCTTCATATTCTAGCTATATTTTTTCATTGCCTGAAATGTCAGTTAAAAAAAGTTTTCTATGAATAAAATCTTGCTAGATCGATTTATTGTCCCCGAAACTACCTACATACTAAGTTCTTACGGAAATAGATGACGCCGTTTCCGAGATCCTGAATATATACAAATATAAAAATATACAAGAATTGCTCGTTTAAAGGTATTAGATTAAAGATAATCTATTAATTAATTACATATACATCAAATTCAAGTAATAACTGATTTACGCACTAGTTATCTGTCCCGACTTAGCACGTGTATACCTGCCTACTGAAGAAAATGAAACCAAATTCTTCGCATTACAGTACGACCGTGTAATGAAATAAAAATCAACCGAGCAAATGAATGTCAATCTGTCAATTCTGTCAATATTTTTAAAGATTTCATTACTGAATTTTGTCTCATTCACTCTTTTATGTAGAGATTATTTAACCGACATTTTTCTTTATTTCCATCCTATTTTTAAGCATTTTTTTATATACAACATATCCTGAAGATTACAAACATATAAGACACAAACAGTCCGCAACACAACTCAACAGTCCGATGAACATAATAATAATAACAAGGAGCAACAGACAGAAAGCCTACAACGTTATCACATTGATACAAGTTACATTATCAATTTTATATTGAAAAATTAAATTATGTAACATTAAATATTTAGAAACATTTAAAACAGAAAAAATAGAACAAGAATAAAGGATAAAGTGAAAATGAATTCATTTGTAAAATCTAAAATTAACCTACGGAAAAGTAAACAAGATGGCAGATACAATCAAGAATATAAAAATATAGGCAATCTACTGAATTTGTTTAGATAGTCGTGGATACAAAATGTGTTGAATTGGCCTTTTAAAGTTACCCTATATACTTTTCTAAACTCCATAACGCTATGCAAAGTTTCATAATGATTGGTGTTGTAATACATGATATCTCAATAGAATATTCAATAATAAGATACAGTAATTATTCTAAGACATTTATTTTACATTACTTTACAGAACATTACCAAAAGTCCATACGCCATATTAACTAAAGACTATACTACCTACTACTTTAGGGTTATTACAATTGGTATTTAGAAAAGTAACAAGCAAACAAACAAACAAACATTGCATTTATAATATTCATAGAGATTATAGACTTTGATCTTTAAATTGTTATTTTTCGTTTTTTTTTTATTAATTACAATTTTCGTGCATAGTGATTTCAATACTTTCTGGGAACTTGTATGTTTAAAGGATAAATATAATAAACATCAGAGGTTTATTACAATGTAAACTTCAAGAAGTACCCATTTGAATTCGACACACCGTTATTAAGGCAGCCATTTTGAAATATTAATGTTTACATACCGCGTCACTTCACGCCCTGCGGATTTGGACCGACTCACGTGGAAAAAGTAATCTAATTTGACATTGGGTTTTGTTTTTAAGGGGCTACTCTCTGTTACTAACTGTGGGGTTACATAATATAAACAATATTTCCCATTTTTAACTGTTTATACAATTTTTCATATTGTTGACTAAATTTGTAATATACGCTAAACGATTTAACACATAGATTTTTGAAGTAATGGTTCTTTTGGCGCGTTGGGCAAAAATTATGAGACTAGATTTTACGATGCGCGCACACACCGTACCGAAAAACCGAAACCCTGAAGTTATTACGCTGCGCGCGAACAGCTTCACGAAAAACCGATACCCTGAAGTTATTACGATGCGCGCGCACACCGTTACGAAATACCGACCACCTGAAGATAACATTTTTGAAAAGATTTTTATCTTGTTAGGCCAAGAAGTATAACTTCTAACGCGTATCTTATGTATACACACACTTTCTTTTTTATTTCTGAAACTTGAAAAATCAAAATCAAATCAATATCAAAAATATTTTATTCAGTTTAGGCCCTAATAAGGCGCTTATCAACGTCAAAAACTACCGCCAGTTCCGTAAACAACCTTTAACGTGGGGAAATCCCTAACGATTACGCTACCCTCCCGGGGGAGAGGGTAGGTTATGTCCGATTCGCACGGACTAAAACCCCACGGTGTACCATCCGCCGCATGGTAGGAGCAGCCAGGGATCGAGCATGCTCACTGACCTGATAAACTGCCCCTGCGGCAGCCTGGCGAATGAACGCCAGGCTTCGCCCTACTATAGAGAGGCTACTGGGTACACGACCAGCAGCCTCCCCTCGTCAGCCTCACCCGTGCAACGAGGAGATGGGGGGCACCGCCCCATCCCCTCAGGTTTGGCGAACAACAACCTAACCATCGAGAAGAACCGGCAAGAAACTCGATCGGGTACATTTTTTTTTTCTGTCGAAAACCATAGTATCTTCTTCTTCTATTTTATTTCTAGCAACCAGTCTTCCACTAGACTATCACTGCCATTGTCAACTGAGTAACGATATTACAAGTTTCTTGATATAATTACAATGAACTAACAAGATGGTGGCCATCTTGTTAGAACTTTCCTGGGAGTTTTTATGGCAAGTCAGAATCCATGCTTCGTGGTATTATTTCCGATTCACTTCACTTGTGCACAATAACCAAACTGTATCACTTAAAGCACCACCAATATTACGGAATATAGAGCCAAATAACACAAGTTTATGAATAAAACATAAAGTCCACTATATGACATTCCAAGATCCCGCCAAAAACTCACTCCATACAATCGAATGCAAACGTTATGTGGCACAGGTCAATAGACTGTTGCTTTCCCGCACACCAAATTAGGCACCCCTCAGCAGCGGCTCAAGTCTAGGTTCGATCCCTCGGCAGGGAGCCCTTGAGTGCGTTGCTTGCGCGATGCAGTGACACAAAAATTTACATCACTGCTACAACACTACACGATTACCCCTACACACGTGCACGCTACACGCTTACACATGGAAGTGAAAGGATTTTATTTTTTTTCCCTTATCGAACTGAAAAGACTAATTTTCCTATAAAAAATATATGGAGGGGTTATTGAGGCGTGTATTCTTGGTACACATATGCGCCTCAACAACTCAAACATATATGAATAGTTAGCTAGGTTTGCTAAGATAGGTCGCGAGTTTGCATGTAACAGGCAACAGCCAAGCCGAGGTGTGGCGTGCACCCTTGAGCTAGTTGCCCAAATAAAATCGGCTGAGTGCCTTAAGTGCTCGCCTTAGTGGTTCGGTGAAGCTGTTAAGACCTTGCCAGGTCAATAGCGTAATCAGTTCGAAAAAAAAAGACTGTTGCAGTATAATCTTTAAAAAAGCTGGTTTATTACAAAATTTAAAAAATAACAAATATGTATTGTAAAATCATAATTTCTATGTAAAATGTATTTTGATTTTTTTTTTATGTGTACAAACTATTTTTTATACCATGAAATTTAGGATGTCGTGAAACTAAAAAAAAAATGAAAAACGTCATCCGCCATTTTGTCATTTGGGTCTTTAAAAATCAGGCGAGTGGTTAAAACTTCTATCATGATTTCTATACATTGCAAAAAAAAATGTGGAACATTTCGTCTAAAAAATAAAGGATTATCAATTAAATCCGTGTTATTATTTACCGATGTCAATTCCCATAAAAGTCATAACCGGAACCGAAGTCATTTTGTTTGTGTTCTCGCCACCCATTATTGAACGAACGTTTCAATTTCCTGTATTTAGTTTGTCCTGCGTCAATAATTATTTATGTTTGTAGTTTTGTTTTTCAATTTCATATGATGTTTTTTGTTTCGTTTACGAAACAGAGTAGGTAAAATCTATATTGTAATAACGTAAATAACGTTATCTTAGATAATTGCATTATAATAGAAAATTACAAATTATAATTATTACATTTAGAAAGCAAATTACACAGGAAGGTATCAATAAATTCATCTTACTAAATAAATAGGAAAAATTAACCGTGTTTAGTGTTTATAAAATATATTCCACAAATTAATATATAATTATTAAAACAGACCCTAATGTAATTTTGTTAAGACAAGCTTTGTGGCACTGTAGTACCTAATAGACTCAAAAACATTTAACAACAGGTTAGATTAACTAATGTGGTTTAAAAATAGGTTCGTCCTAAATGTACGGAATAAACCCACACAAAACAACCTTTTGTGTGATAAGTTTTTTATTTTCGAAAGAGAACGCTGTTGACATGGAATGGTCTTTACAGCTTCACCGAACTATAATTGTGTGATAAGTATGATCGTTATTGTTATAGTAGCTAACTTAGTATGGAATCAAATGGTGGTATGTAAAAAATGTACTCTAATACTGAAAATCTATAAGTAAAAGAGATCTGCCGTTGTGCGGGTATCAATAAAACTACTGGATAGATTTGGATTACTTAAACTTTATTTTATTCACATTTTATATAATTGGTCCTTATCTAAAAAAGCAACCATCACGAAAGCAAAAAAAAAATCCATTTTTATAAGCACCACGCATTCAGCGATGTATTTTCTTGACGTGAAGAAATGGGGCAGGACATGTAGGGGAGATGCCCCACCCGATACGCTCAGGTGTGCCACAGGGCTCCATACTCGCGCCCACGCTCTTCAATCTGTTCATCAGTGACCTACCTCGGTCTCGGGGGGTCGAGGTAGGTTGTTACGCTGACGATACCATTATTTACACTTCCGGCTGGCGGTCGGACTTTCTTAGGAAGCGCATCGAAAGAGCCGTTCATACTCTCGGTGAATGGTTTCGTCGATGGCGCATAGAAGTTAATCCCGATAAGAGTGCCGCAATACTCTTCGATCCCACAAATCGCGCTAATAAAATTGAGCCCATCAGGCTATACGGAATCGATATCCCTTGGGTCGAAGAGGTCAAATATCTCGGTGTTACATTATATAGCCATTTAAAATTCAATTCACATATAGACAGAGTGCGAAACAAAGCCGCTATGGTCTTGGGTCGCCTCCATCCGTTGCTTTGTCATAAGAGTAAGATGTCCCTCAGATATAAGATCACTTTGTATAAGACGTGTATCCGTCCCGTGATGACATATAGCTGCCCCGTTTTTGCGCATATGTCCAAAGATAACTTTGGTAAGCTGCAGGTTCTCCAAAATCGTGTTTTACGTAAAGTGACCGGTGCCCCGTGGTACATTCGGAGAGTCGATCTCCATAGAGACCTATAGATCCCTTCTATCTGGGCGTATGTAAAATCACCTTACGATTAGTTATTTTGAAAAAGCCGCGAATCATCCCAGTCCGTTAGTGGTATCCGCCGCAAACTATGAACCCGTGCCTAACGTTGCGCGTTATAAAAGACGTCCGCGACACATTTTTACCGACCCTCCTGATTCAATCACGTCAGCGAACGATCAGTACCAGCCTGTCCCTCGAAACAATGCGTGTTCACGCTCACGACCGCGTAACCACAGATCACGCCGCCGTAGTCTGGGGGTTAATTTCGCTTCCGCACACCCGATTAGGCCTCCCACGGCAGCGGCTCAAGCCTAGTTCCGATCTCTCGGTAGGGAGCCCTTGAGTGCGTTGCTTGCGCGATACGGTGACACACAAATATACATCATCGCTACAACACTACACGATCACCCCCACACACGTGCACGCCTACAAGCTTACACATGAAAGTGGAAGGGTTTACTTTTTTTTCCCTTATCGAACTGAAAAACTCTCATTTTTCCGATAATAAATATATGGAGGAGTTGTTGAGCCGTGTGTGCTTGGTACACATATACGTTTCAACAACTCATATATATATGAATAGTTAGCTAGGTTAGCTAAGATAGGTCGCGATTTTGCATGCAACAGGCAACAGTCAAGCCGAGGTGTGCCGTGCACCCTTGAGCTGGTTGCCAAAATAAAATCGGCTGAGTGCCTTAAGCGCTCGCCTTAATAGTCCGGTGAAGCTGTTAAGACCTTGCTAGGTCAATAGCGTAATCATATCGAAAAAAAGGAGGGGAGAGTGGGATAATTGAGAACGACGGGTAATTGGGAACAGTTAGATAAATAGTACATCTCCCCGTATTACACTGTCGCGAACCTATTCTACGGCTGAATGCAGAGCCATTCATTGCGTATGCGAAAGTGGGATTGAAAGAAAGCACTAGTGTTTTCACTGTAAGTCAAACAATGATTTTTGTATTTTTGATATAATTTTTGTCATCAGTTATAACACATGTAAGTATCAATCTTTGAGTTCATAGGTATTGTGTTTTTGCTCATATCATACACGCAGTATCCATTTTCAAATGCAACATAGATTGAAGTTAATAAAAAATGCTTCTGAGAGTGGCGACAATTTTTATGTATATTGACTGATTCGGGTAATTGGGAACGGCATTAGGTGGGTAATTTGAAACGTTCCCAATTACCCCTTACCCTCCTAATTACCCATAGTAATGCTGGTTGATTGTGTAAAAATATTTAAACTTTACAAATTATTTCAGATGCCTTGTAATTGCGTACGAAAGATCGAAAAAAAGTCTTTCTGTATTAGCTCATACCGTTCCAATTTCCTCCACGAGATGATCTCAATTACCCCATAGGGTATCGGGTAAACAGGAACGGTAATGTTTTTTGTTTTAGTTTATATTTTTATTAAAACGTAAATTTAAAATAACGTTTTATGACTACTAAGTATATAGATAACTAAAGTTCATGTAGCAATAAAATTTGTTTTAGTTTATAACTTTGTTCTATTATTTTTTAGCGTTTGAAGTTAAGTGTTCCCAATTCCTCCACTCTCCCCTACTTATGTTTTTTTCCTGCGTATGTACAATATGTTGTTTAGCTTATAAATGACGTAGACGTAAAGCCGCGAGTATCAATTAGTTAATAAATAAAACTATGGAACGAAAGTCAACAATAGAGTTTCATGTGAATGTTTATATACCTACTAATCACTCTATGAGATAAGCATTCAGATGAGGTCATAAATCTTTAAAACATAAGCAAAGGAAAAACACATCCTTACGTGCACATGGAGGTCCGCCCACTTCCCTCGACAATATAACAAACATGCTGTATAATATTACAATAATTATATACAATAGTTTTTCAACAGGAACTTTAATAACATCCCATATTTACCTTTCCCTTATTCACTAGTTAGAAATAATAGGTAGTACCTACGAGATATAGATATCTAAAACCCCATTTATATGAAATCGTAACACATTTAGCTCAATTTTGCAATACTTTTAATGTCAATATACTTTGCCAATGAGCTATGAAACTTATCCACCTTTGATAGATTTCATTTTGATTGATTCTTATATATTACGAAGTTATACATGTCATTACATCTAATACAGTACATCTAATACAGTAATGTCAGTACATCTAATACAGTAGTTTAAATTTCAATGTACTTACGTAATTGAACGTAGTTCTATTCTCGGCCAATCTGTGATCATTTCTAAGTCACCTTTTAAAAGTTCAAACAATCTTAAAGCACTGTGAGTAAAATCTGATTCGTCAATAAGCATATCTATATCCTTTTTTAACACTTTATCGTTGTTATTACAATAAAGTTAAATACGTGCTGAATACTTGCTTTAAAAAGGTTACGTTTTAAATGAACCGCGGTCGCTGAATGTTTTTTTTTTTATCGTAGCACGGCAAAATGACTGCACTATGCCTGATGGTAAGCACAGTACAATCCAAAAACAATAGTGACCACCGAGTGACACACTATCCATCGCTGGTCGCCACTATCATGCCGGCCTGCAGAAAGCTGGATATGCACAGGCTGATGCCGAAACGCGACGCGCAGAAGCGAGTCACTATTACGGAGTTTTTCGCCATGTACATGATGGTTGCGACCCAGTCGGGCTGTAAAGCCCTACCACCCCGCTTTCGCCATTGCCTCGTTCGTTATTCAGCAGGGTGCACCACGTGCAGGTGAGGTTGGCTTGGGTGTCTCAAGTTTTATGATGTTATTCGACACCCCTTACACCCCAATGCCATCTTGCTCTTTTGTCTCGCTTTTGTTAGATTAGGTTAGACTTACGAAAAAAGGATAACGCGAACTTGCCTCGGGCGAGCGCGGTGCATTTAGTACGAAACCTTTTTAAAGCATGTATTTAATACGTATTTAATTTTTTGGTAATAACATCATAGATGTTTAAACATTTGTTCATAATTTCGTCTGCCATTAAACGACAATGTGGTATGAGATGTTTTACCTCTCGCCTGTATTTTTAAAATCAAAATCAAAATATCCATTATTCAATTTAGGCCCTGAAAAGGCGTTTATGAACGTTAAAGCCATCACCGGTTTGAAAAACAACCAATTAATCGAGAATAACCGGCAAGTAACTCGATCTGGTTTACCTCTTCATCTATAGTTACTAATATTATAAAGAGGTAAAGTTTGTTAGTTTGTGACGTTGTGAGTTTGGAGTTTGTGATGTTGTAGGGATAATCTCATTAAATACTGGTTTGATTTGAAAAATTATCTCAGTGTTGTATAGCTCATTTATCGAGGATGGCTATAGTTTATATATCATCACGCTAAGGCCAAAAGGAGCGGAGCACAGATGAAAAATGTTCCAAAATCGGGATGTTTTTTTTCCTTTTGAGAGCTTCTGCTGCATGTTAGCGTTAGCCCAGAGTAACTATTACTACGCGGACGAAGTCGCGGGCAGGGGCTAGTATCGTATAAAGGGTAGAAAAACGGAGAGTCAGGAAGAAAGGAGCCAAGAGGAAAGGAAGATAATTTAAAGACAAGTCGACAAACGATAATTCATGCAATGTATTTTGATCTCAAATACATCCCGGATGAGAAATCTTATACTCATGTCTCTTAGCAATGATCTGTAGCCTTTATTTTCTAATTATTTCCGGTAATTTCCTCGGCTTAGTCATTAACACAACACTTATTGTTAAAACACTACAAAATAATAATTGTATTCCCGCAAACCATTATTATTTCCGATACAAAATAACGAACAAAAAAAATCATTCGCTTGGCAAACCGCAATACAAACACATATCTCTATTTAAAAACTTTGTGTAAAAAGTAGCCCCCAATTTTAACAAATGACATCTCCATAGCGTATAATTACGCTAGGTAACATTTAAAGGTGGCGAACTATTACGTAAGAATTGATAACGGAAATGGGCACTATGCATTATATCGGGGTTGTGCCAGCAGTCATTAGGGGTCCCGGTATCGTTGGGATATTGATATTCACGTTACGGTCGATTGAATAGACCCATGTTAATATTACACTCGAATTTTCATATGAAAAAAGTGTACCTATGTTGAAATTGCTTATCTATTTCTGGTTTTTGTACTTTATTGTGATGGTGTTTAAAAGTATGCATGCAATTAATTTAGTTTTCCGGCGGCTACATCTAATAGCCAGTCCCGTCTAAATTTGGCATATTTACGATAATCTTAGATCACGTTATCATTTAACAAATGTGATTGTGGTCAAATGCTAAAATATATAAAAAAAAAACAAGGAGTGAATTCTTTGACAGTAACGCAAATTCACATATATTCATAGTCGTAATTTCGGCTGCCCGGTCATTATGGCACATCTCAATTTAGTTCACACATAAGTCGTTATAAGTAGCGTTGTCCCATGCGGGTGGGCTTCGGGATTAATGTTAGACTAATTATTTAACTCGTGTATTAAGCTATATAAGTCACAGTAACTTCTTTCTTTTTTTTTTAAATTCATTAATGACTGTCACAAAATTTTTGACCTATATATTCATGATTCTCAAATATTTAAATTTGTCTTGTAATATCGAATTTTGTACGTTTGTTTATATGAGGCAAGTAGTATTTATGAAGTTAATTACCAGCAAAAGAAGAAAAATTTCAACATTCATTAAATGTCTCTCTTTAAATAACTATTACAGCAGTGAATTTATCAAAAAACCATAAAAAACCTGTTTTTTAGTTCATTCAATTTCCTATAAGAATCTAAATACATTTTTTCAGAACGACAATTCTAGGCGGAGTTAAAAGTCCCATTTTTTCCTGTGTTCAATTACATGAGAAATGAAAAAAATCGACTGGCGACTATGAAAATAATCATAGGAAGTGAGGTTTTTCGATTCCCCCACATTACGTTCCTGCGGCCGATGTAGCTCGACGCCTCGCTCCCAAATCGATCTAATTACCAACACAGGTTATTATTACTTACAATACGCCTCTGTTAGTTTTCAAACCTGACTCTATGTGTGGCCTTATTTATTTTCATACAAATTACAATTTTACAGTTCTACAATTATGTTGTAACCTTATATTGTTTAAATTTCTAACTATATTATGCGTAAACCCGCATTCTGAGTTTTTGGCGGGATTATAGTCTGTCATGTAGTGGATTTTATATTTTATTCATAATCTTGTGTTATTTCACTCTATATTTTGTAAATTTGGTGGTGTTTTACGTAACATAGTTTATTGTGCGTAAGTGAAGTGAATGGAAAATAATACCAAGGAGCATGAAATTCTGAGATGCCACAAAACTCCCTGGAAGGTTTTAACATGGGAGCCACCATCTTGTTAGAATATTGTAAGAATCATACGACATTTGTAAATTAACTACATGACAATGGCAGTAATAATCTAAAAGATTGGTTCCCAAAAATAAAGAAAAATAAAAACGCTTATGCTAGTCCCATATTCGCGCAACAAAATTTAA
The DNA here is from genome assembly GCA_014332785.1 of Antheraea mylitta. Classification (NCBI taxonomy): domain Eukaryota; kingdom Metazoa; phylum Arthropoda; class Insecta; order Lepidoptera; family Saturniidae; genus Antheraea; species Antheraea mylitta. Next base: position 866,573 of record JACEII010000048.1, read on the forward strand.
GCTATTTGTCACGATAAAAAACAATCTCAAAGTTAATTCCGATAAAGACACAGTAAAACGTTCGCGCACTTTTATCATTTTTTACACTGTATTTTACGGAGTAAAGTCTAAAAGTTTCGAATATGCCACCTTCGACATCCATTTGTATTGTATTTATATTTATTACTAGCTGTCCACGCGACTTCGTCCGCGTGGAAGCTTATGTTAAAAACAGCGATTAATAAAGTAATCTCAACGTATTAAGTCCATTTACTTATATACTTTTCTATTATACTTACGTCGCGTTGTCATTCAAAGTACAATAAATTTTGATAGAGTGGACCGATTTTAATGAAACAAAAACTAAGTTTCTCTCGAAGATATGCTTTATGATTTTCTTGACGTGGTTTCATTGTGAACTCAGTACTTAAGTAGTAATGCGTGTTCATACAAATAGACATACAGACAGACACTTCTAAAAATGATTGAATATATTTTATTACTTATTCTTAGACATCTGCAACAATTTTTTCACGAAACTCGAAAAGTAGAGACACGTTAGATTTATATTTATATTATATACTCGTACTGACAAAACTCGAAGACTCGAAAACTCGAGACTCACTATCATTCAATTATACAACAGTTACACTTACATCTTACATTGATGTTGTCGCAATCTTTATGAAGATCGCTTCCTTATCTCTCGTCGTAGAAGTTCCGACGTTTAGAATAGAATTCTGCTTAGACGCAGTGCAGCGCTGTTTGTATACGTTTCAATAGAGTGGAAATCTCTGGTAGCATGGAAGTTATTACTCAAACGAATCGATAAAATTTGAGATTTTTAAAAATTGGACTGTTCTGTGCTTACCATTAGGCATTGTGCTATAGCAATAAAACTACTTTGCCGTGCAACAATAAAAAAAGAGATAGTCCACAACCGATGACTAATTTTTTTAAGTGAGTTCAAAAAGGAGGAGGTTCTCAACTCTGCTGTATTTTTTTAAATGTTTCTTACCCCAGAAGTTATAAACCGATTTGGAAAATTGGTTATTGGTCAAAAAAGCTATATTTCCAAATTTATACAATTTTAATTACATGAGCAATTGGCCTTGGACTTCAAAGATACACCAAGGAATTCTCCAGAATCTAATAAAAACGTAAAGAGATAAATAAATATTAGTAGGTTTTTGACAATCTAAGACTAGTAAGTTAGTTACCTAACTGTGGTCACAGACGTTCTGGTGAATTTTTATAGACTAGATTTTTTAAGTCGGATTCATCTTTTGTTAGAAATAAATTATTCCGAAGTCGCATATAGGCATATAAATACCCATTGTATTTCAAACTTTCCTGTACATTACAAATTAACTTATAATATATAGTTCCTTAGAAGCAGTAATTATGTTTAAAATGGCTTTGAGAACGACCTATATATTTAAATCTTATGACGTGCTTTAGATTTTTGTAAAGGAAAATTAAATGAAGGCGTAATGTTTACGGATGTAGGCTTGATACTACGATCAAAGCACGTCGAAAACCCAATTCTCTGCAAATAGCACAGTCGTACAAACATACAATATTATTATTACAAAACCCATTGACATTTCGATTGAACAGTAGCACTGCGGTGGTGCATTACGTGAAATTGCATTCAATTTGCCGAGTGTTCCAGCTCCCAGGATTGAAGGCTGTTTCTACGCAATTATTGTTGTACTGCCAATGTATTATACACATCTATACTAATATTATAAGCTGGAAGGTTTGTTTGTTTGCTTGAACGCGGTAATCTCAGGAACTACTAGTCTGATATGAAAATATCTTTCAGTGTTAGCTAGCGTATTTATCGAGGAAAGCTATAGGTTATAAATCATTATGCTAAGACTATTAGAAGCGGAACCAATGAAGAATTTTTCAAAATCATTTTTTTTGAGTGCTTATGCTGCGTGTTAGTATTAGCCCAAAGTAACTATTATTTTACGCGGACGAAGCTAGTGTATCATAAGACTAGCTCTACTCCCATGTTTTCGATTCAGTAAACCCAGTAATAGTGTTTTACGTAATAATGTTAGGTTTTAGAAGAAGTTCCCAAAGCGTATTACTAATTTGGCGGATTTTTAGTTTAAGCGCCATGTCAAGCTGGTATCGGTGTCAATTTTTTTTTTTTCGAACCGACTCTGCTCTTGACCTGGCAAGGTCTTTACAGCTTCGCATGACTGCGAAGTCAAAATGCTATTATAGAGTTGATCAATATATAAATGGTATGTATGGTGATGTCTGGAATTGACTTCTCTCTTTTTTTATATCATATAGGAGGCCAAACGAACATGCGGGTCACCTGTTGTTAAGCGATCACCACCGTCCATAGACACTAGCAACCCCAAAGGAGTCGCTAGTGCGTTGCCAGCCTGTGTTTGGAGGAATGGAGAGAAAGGGAGAGGGTAGGGAGAGGAGAGGGGAGGGGAGATGGGTCTCCAGCGATCTCACTGACCGAACGAAACGCAAAAATGCAAGCACTGTTACTTCACGTCGGTTTTCTGTGAGAGGGTAGTGCTACCCCGGACGAGCCGACCTATTCATGCTGAAACCTATAATAGCTTCAGCGTGGCTCTACCTACTAAATACCTCTGTGCATCTCTTAAAACCGATGGTAACATTAATGTACTGTAAATGTATGTACGTTAAACAGATAAACTCAATTGAGTCTCTTGACGGTTCTTCTTGATAACTGGGTTGTTTTACTAATAGGTGGTAATTTTAAGCTCCAAAAGCGCCTTCTTAGGCCCTAAACTACATAAACTGTTTTTAATTTGTTTAATCTGGAAGATTGTATACTGTGTTACACCGAGCGCTAATAAGTGAAGTGCTGACGCAGAGCACGTGGACGACGCGTGCGCATCGTCACATAGAAACAGCCAGGTGGGGGAAAGTGCTGACTCCAACCACGCGGCTCTAGGAACGTGGTTACGTGACCGCGCACCGGCACTCCGATATACACATCGATCGGGTCACTACATTTA
>JACEII010000048.1:881806-927725 GCA_014332785.1 Antheraea mylitta
CTGGGTCAACAGCGTAGTCATTTCGAAAAAAAAAAATCGACATAAAGTCTGACTACGCTACTACTAAGTTATCATTGACGTAACTCGATTACAAAGAAACTAATATATATCGAAATATATATACTTATAATTGAATTTCAATATTTCCATAAATACGCCGGAAACATGTGTCTTATATTATACGAATGGCAATATACTTTATAATTTTTATATATATTTCCACTATTGTTATAAATATGAAAGCAACTCGGTATGTTTGTTTATTACACGTTCATTATTAAACCTCTAAACGAATGAAACGTTTACACGTAGTCACTAGAAAAGGCTAGTATGTTTACTATTTATATTTATTTATTCCTAAAATATGGTCATATTTTTCTTAAGGTGGACTCTTCTATATTTTTCACATATAATTATCCAGAATATCCATTACACATATTCGGTGCTATAAAAAAAAGTTAAATACGTACTGAATATGTGCTTTAAAAAGGTTACGTTTTAAATGTACCGCGTTCGCTGAATGTTCGCCATTTTGCTCTTTTGTCTCGCTTTAGTTAGTTTAGGTTAGACTTGCGAAAAGAGGTAACGTGAACTTGCCTCGGGCGAGTCCGGTGTGCCTCTAGCTCCCGGGGAACTAGAGGAAAGACGGAAATTTGATAGAGGGTTGAGAATGGAGAGGTGGGGGCGGGATCTGGCAGACGCGCAGTACGGTCGATTTACCATCGACGCCATCCGCCCGGTCCTGCCCGAATGGTGCAGTAGACGATGGCGCTCCCTGACGTTTCGTCTGGTGCAGGTACTGACCGGGCACGGGTGCTTCGGTTGGTACCTGTACCGGATAGCACGCAGGGAGCCGACCGCTGTATGTCATGAGTGCGGCGTTGAACCGGACACCGCACAGCACATACTTTCTGAATGTGCTGCGTGGGAGGAGCAACGCCGCATTCTGGCTGCGGCGGTAGGAGGGAACCTCTCGCTGCCGAGCGTGGTCGCGGCCATACTCGGTAGCGAGGACGTCTGGAATGCAGTTGCCTCCTTCTGCGAGGAAGTTGTCTCGCAGAAGGAGGCGGCGGAGAGGTTCCGCGAGAACGACCCGTTAAGCGGCCGTCTCCGCCAAAGGAGGACAGGCAGGAGGAGGCGGCAGTTTGACCACCTCCTCCCGCCACCGTAGCCGGACCTAGGGACGGGTGGGGCTGGGGCCCCACCTTCCCATTGCACAGGTCCGGCAGACGAGAAGGAGACGGCCGGTGTGTACCCGGCTGTCTCCTTACAAGACGAGGCCCGGCGGCGGCGCTTCTGCTGCTGGGCCACACCGCTGGGGCGGCACGATGAAGTCTATAGAGATCTCGTGTCGCCCCAACAATAGCGGAAGACGTACACCGTGGGGTTTTAGTCCGTGCGAGTCGGACGTAACCCACTCTCTCCCCAGGGAGGGTAGGTATCCATAAGGGATTTCCCCACGTAAAAAAAAAGGCGAGTCCGGTGAATTTAGTACGAAACCTTTTTAATGCAAGTATTTAATACTTATTTCACTTTTTTTGTAATAACACCGACTTAGTTATAATAACAACTTTATTCAACAAGGTACACTATAGTATAAAAGATTTATCTTCCGATATATAGTATTTTACATATAATTATTTAAAAGTATTACAAGATTTTAATTTTATTTTGGCAACTATCTTCAAGCAGATTATTACCGCCATTGTCGAGTACGTAATGATATTACAAGTTTCTTGAGATCATTCCATTGAACTAACAAAATGGTAACCGTCTTATAAGAACTCACCATGGAGTTTTTGTGGCAAGTCAGAATTTTTTTTTATTGTAGCACGGTAAAGTGACTGTACTCTGCCTGATGGTAAGCAAAGTACAATCCAAAACCAAAACCAGTGGCGACCACCGAGAGAGAGATATAGAATCCATGCTTCGTGTTAATTTTTCAGATCCCGTTCACTTGTGCACAATAACCAAAGTATATTACGTAAAGAACCACCAACATTACACAATATAGAGGCAAATAACACAAGATTATGGATAAAATATAAGGACCACTAGGATTCCAAGATCCCGTCAAAATCTCCAGCAAGATATTTATTTCAAAGGACACTTAAAATAAATAAGATAATCATCCTCCGAAGCCATAAAACCAACTATTGCGTATATTAAACCTACGAGTAAACTGCTTATTTCACTGCCAAACTATATTATTTAGCTACCTGCTTGCCCCTTTTCCTTTTTTGTATGGTTAAATGTACATATTGACTGCTAATTCTCACGAAACAACACGAAAAAAACCCTTTAAAATATTCATGCAAACGTCTTTATCCTAAATTCAAAATTAAAATGGTTATGCCAAATAAATATATTAATCAGGGACCACCTTTTAGCGCCTCTGTATTTTGTATTCTTTTCAAACCCTTCTTGTATCAGGACAGCACTATTTTTGCTGCTAACTAACTTGAAGTATAAACCTTGGACTATTGTAATACGAATCAGTTTTGTTTGTTAAATTTTTTGACAGCGGAAATTATCCATGGTATTTTCTTATGGTCATCTGTCATCAACGGATGTCACATTATAACTATTTTTGGATGCACAAAAAATATGGATAGGTACAATTCTAATCAGGGGCATTCTTCGCGTCTTTTTAAATAACATTCATTGCCGCTTATGTCATAAAGTGTTAAATGATTAATCGAATAAAATAAACAATGTAACCACTTTCACTGTTTTCTTCCATATTGTTTTCAAATGATGAATTAATAATTAACTTTTTAACATCGTATATTAACCGTGCTTGTAATAGAAACTAAATTAACGTCGAATAATTCACGAATAGATTTTTTGTTTATCGGTTGTCACATGTCAATCAATCTAAAATGATTTATGTTTAGTTGAAAGTATCTATATGTATATTTGTAATATCATTGATTTATATGTATAAATGTATGTTGGCATATGTCTAACACCGTTTGACCGATCGCCATGACAGTTTTTTTTTTACTATATTTTTGGCAAGCAATCTTTTAGATTATTACTGTCGTTGTCGTGTAGTTAATAATATTACAAAGACCGTGTGGTTAATTCAATATTCTAACAAGATGGTGGCTCCCTTGTTAATAGCTTCTAGTGAGTTTTTGTGGCATTTCAGAATTTCATGCTCCCTGGTATTTGTTCTCCGTTAAGTTCACCTATGCAGAATAAACTAACTATATTTTGTAAAACACCACCAACTTTACAAAATATAGAGTCAAATAACACAAGATTATGAATGAAATATAAAATCCACTACATGACAGACGAAATCCCGCCAAAATCTCCTGATTCAAATTGTATTGTACGTAAACCTATATTGCAAAATACTATAGTGACTCTTACGAGAATTTGTGTCAATTGTGTTTGTATGTGAATACTCTATCGTGACCATCATATATTAATTGTTATATCCGACATTTTTTTTATATCATAGGAGGCTAACCAATAGGTGGGTCACCTGATGTTGAATAATCACCGTCGTCCACAGACACCACCATCACCAGAGGAGTGGCAATTCCGTTGCCAACCTGTGTTTCTAGGGAAGGGAGGAGGAGGAAGGAGGAGGGAGGAAAGGGAAAGGAGGTAGGTGAGTTTCCGGCGCTTGCACTGATCGAACAATGCAACACTGCAAGTACTGTTACTTCACGTCGGTTTTCAGTGGTTCGTGTGGTACTACCCCAAGCGAGCGTATCTATTCATGCTGAAACCAGTTATAGCTTCCGCGTGGCCCTACCAACTCAAAAATAGCGGCATACTTGGGCGTATACTCGTTTTGTGGTCAGCCGAAATATATTCAATAATTTATCAGGCTAAGATTGTTGCCACCCTACATTCTAACTAATATCCAATATATCAATGTGAATTTGTTTGGTACGCTTTCACAAATTAGCTAGAGAGCCGACTTTCATCAGATTTTCCATCCACGTTACCAGGGCTACAGAAATAACGTAGCGTAGGTTACCTCCAGAAAAAGTACTGTTCCAGAGCGATAGGTCAAATCTAAATATAATCTAAATATAATATAAATAAAAGCTAAATATAAGGTAGAATATTAAAAATTAAAAAGTGATCTTATTCAAAATACGAATCTGTGTTTATTTCTCATGCTTTCACGCCACCGATCACGTATGAAATTTTGCACACACACTACCAGGGCTACAGAAAAGGACGTAGGGTAGGCTTACTCCAGAAAAGTGCTGTAAAAATACTATATAAGTCAAATCTGTATTAAAACAACCAAAGCCTCGGACAAAACTGTCTCTTGTATTATCTCGTTTCGAAATCCGCCAATATACAACCAGATACATTGTCGTTTTGCTATTGTATAGATTTTCAACAATATTCAGATGGATGCTCTAAATATATTTTCAGCATAATAAGGATCATTCTCATTAGCGATATGCAGAAGAATAAAAAAAATCGTCATGAAACCTTTCAAACGAGATTACGAATTATGTAAAAGAATGTGGGATAAAGTTTTACGGTTGCACTCCCGAGTTCCACAATGAGATCTTTGAAGCTCGAGTTAGCCGCTAAGGCACCGCGGCCGATTAGTGGTGGCTGTGTCGCTCCTCTCATTACTCTGGGGTCCTAATTGCACCGCAATACGCCTCTCAAAAGCGCCGACGACTTTCATCTCGCCGCTCTACGGTAGAGAACACAATATACGAGCGAGCGGATAACGAAGCGACAGTTAATCTATAATTATAACATTATATCAAAGGTATATTCGATCAAATCGATTCTTTTATGAACATTCAGGTTAATAGTAAGTAATTTTGTAATTATTAATTATGTTTTATGATTAAATCACACAACAGATAGTGTACGCTTTTTGTTGCGACATACACTCTCTTATATATTACTGTAATTACACGGTACGTTATTTTAATATTGTTTTAAAATTTATAATAATATCGCGGGCTAACAATAAAGTAACATTTTCAGCAAGATTAATTTATTTTATGATTACCTGTGTAACAAATAGAATATAATATTACGGGCCACCAGATTAGGCCCCCCTCGGCAGCGGCTCAAGCCTAGGTCCGTTCCCTCGGCGTGGAGCCCTTGAGTGCGCTGCTCGCGCGATACAGTGACACAAAATCTTACATCACTGCAACAACATTACACATATCACCCCCACGCACGTGCACGCATACACGCTTACACATGAAAGTGGAAGGGTTTTGTTTCTTTCCCTTATCGAACTGAAGTTGAGGGGGGGGGGCGTTTAACACCCGCCCCTCCCTGAGGGTTCTTCCACCTTGACCCCTCAGGCCGCAGAAGGGGCCTCTTAAGAGGGGCCGACACCTGCCGGGTGAGCAGAGGTATTGGGCAGTTCCTGCTCCCCGGCCAACAGGTGTAAGGAGGCACCATGGGGTTTTAGTCCGTGCAAGTCGGACATACCCTACCCTAGCTGCCCGGCCAGGGTGGGCATCCGAAGGGATTTCCCCATGTAAAAAAAAAGGTCAGCTCAGATAGGTCGCGAATTGTACGTGTCGCGTAGCAGCCCAGGCCGAGGTGCGCCATGCACCCTTGAGTTAGTTGCCCAAATAAAATCGACTGAGTGCCGCAAGCGCTCGCTTTAGTAGTTCGGTGAAGCTTTAAGACCTTCCTGGGTCAATAGCGTAGACAGTTCGAAAAAAAAAAAATTACGGGATGCAATATAGAATACAACCGTGTACTCTGCAGTAACTACGTAAATAATTATAAAGGCTATATATTTTAATAATTAGTATCTGCCCATGGCTTCGTTTCCATCAATGTAGATTTTGTTTGTATGAAGGTTATCATATGTCTTTAATCTCAAACATATATGCAAAATGATTGGTTGAGTATTCGACGAACTAGGTAGGGTTCTCGCATTTGGCGTCATAGCCCCTTCGGAACCCACGCACTATCAAGATCATTGCCGACCCACAGTTTTAGACATAGCTCTCTTAAAAAATATCACGCTTCCTGTACGACTCATACAAGTCGTACACGAACTTGATTCAGATCATCGCCCGGTTGTTTTACAGTTAGGTCACAATTCAGACTTCACCCCGCCGTCGGTTAGGGTGGCTGATTACGCGAAACTCGTTCAATATTTTAAAGAAAATCCGTCGTCTACTAGTTTAGACAGGATTCCGGACGTGTTGGTGTCTAAAGCCGACGCGGATTCGACCATCGATTCCCTGGTTGATTATCTCCAGACCGCCGTCAGGGTGACCTCAAAAGAGGTACAAGCGCCGAACGATCGCCGTTTTATACTCCCTGATGACGTGAGAGTATTGATCACGGAAAAGAACGCCGCGACTCGAGCTTACGACGCTTGCCCGTCTGTAGAGAATCGCGATCGTTTACGTTCGTTACGAAAGACAGTCAAGTCTCGTATTTCTGAGATCCGGGGTGACAGGTGGGACAGACTCCTGGAGGGTCTCCAGCGGTTTCGCCTTTCGTACTGGACTCTAGCGCGAACTCTCAAATCAGATATGGTCACTCCAATGCCTCCTCTCGACAGAGGCCCCGGGTTGCCTCCCGCGTTCGTTAGCATAGATAAAGCGGAATGCCTTGCCGCAAGCTTAGAGAAACAGTGTTCGCCAAACTCTGATAACACTGACCCTTTCCATAACGGATTAATCGAATCAGCTGCGGAGCATGTACTCGCGTCTCCTCCGGCGGATACCCTAACCGCGATCACTTTCGATGAAGTTGCAGGCGCAATTAAGCGTCTCAAGCCCAGAAAGTCCCCAGGTCCCGATGGGATCAGGAACGAGGTTCTGAAACTCCTTCCTGATCGCATCATAGCTCTATTGGTCTGCATCTTCAATGCGGCCATGTCCCAGGGTCACTTTCCGGCCGTCTGGAAAAGGGCCATAGTGATAGGTATTCACAAGCCCGGCAAGAAAGCTACGCTTCCCGTTAGCTATCGCCCCATTAGTCTGTTAGATACCTTAGGAAAACTTTACGAGCGGCTCCTTCTAAACCGTCTCCAGTTCTCGATTACAGATTTAAAATTAATACCACCTGAGCAATTCGGATTTCGCGCCGAACACTCTTGTACGAATCAAGTACACCGCCTCACGGAGTACATTTTCTCTAAATTTAACGCCGATCCGAAACGCACAATTGCAGTCTTCTTCGCTTCAGAGTAGATGGTGAACTACCACTACCCCACCCGATACGCTCAGGTGTGCCAGAGGGCTCCATACTCGCGCCCACGCTCTTCAATCTGTTCATCAGTGACCTACCTCGGTCTCGGGGGAACGGGTAGGTTGTTACGCTAACGATACTGTTATTTAAACTTCCAGCTGGCGGTCGGACTTTCTTAGGAAGCGCATGGAAAAAGCCGTTCATACTCTCGGTGAATGGTTTCGTCGATGGCGCATAGAAGTTAATCCCGATAAGAGTGCCGCAATACTCTTCGATCCCATGAAACGTGCTAATAAAAATTGAGCCCATCAGGCTATATGCAATCGATATCCCTTGGGTCGAAGAGGTCAAATATCTCGGTGTTACATTAGATAGACATTTAAAGTTCAATCTACATATAGACAGAGTGCGAAACAAAGCCGCTATGGTCTTGGGTCGCCTCCATTCATTGCTTTGTCATAAGAGTAAGTTGTCTCTCAGACACAAGCTCACTTTGTATAAGACGTGTATTCGTCCCGTGATGACATATAGCTGCCCCGTTTTTGCGCATATGTCTAAAGATAACTTTGATATGCTGCAGGTTCTCCAAAATCGTGTTTTACGGAAAGTGACCGGTGCCCCGTGGTACATCCGGAGAATCGATCTCCATAGAAACCTAGAGATCCCTTCTATCTGGGCGTACGTAAAATCACTTACGATTAGTTGTTTTGAAAAAACCGCGAATCATTCCAGTCTGTTAGTGGTATCCGCCGCAAATTATGAACCCGTACCTAACGTTGCGCGTTATAAAAGACGTCCGCGACACATTTTTACCGACCCTCCTGATTCAAGCACGTCAGCGAACGATCAGTATCAGCCTGTCCCTCGAAACAGAGCGTGCTCACACCCACGCCCGCGTAACCACAGATCATGCCGCCTTGGTCTGGGAGCTAATTTCGCTCCCGCACACCCGTTTAGGCCTCCCACGGCAGCGGTTCAAGCCTAGGTTCGATCCCTCGGTAGGGAGCCCTTGAATTCGTTGCTTGTGCGATACGGTGACACACAAATATACATCACCGCTACAACACTACACGATCACCCCCACACACGTGCACGCCACACGCTTACACATGGAAGTGGAAGGGTTTACTTTTTTTCCCTTATCGAATTGAAAAACTCTCAATTTTCCGATGATAAATATATGGAGGAGTTGTTGAGGCCTGTATGCTTGGTACACATATACGTTTCAACAACTCATACATATATGAATAGTTAGCTAGGTTAGTTAAGATAGGTCTCGATTTTGCATGCAACAGGCAACAGCCAAGCCGTGGTGTGCCGTGCACCCTTGAGGTGGTTGCCAAAATAAAATCGGCTGAGTGTCTTAACCGCTCACCTTAGTAGTCCGGTGAAGCTGTTAAGACCTTGCTGGGTCAATAGCGTAGTCATTTCGAAAAAAAAAATCGCTTCAGTATTTAATTCTCGAAAATGTAAGAAAGAAACAAATGAACAAACTCATATTGACGTTTACAATATATTTTTTTTTTAATTCAGTTTCTTCTATTCAGCAGACTCTTGGTCCGCACCTTTTTTTTGCTTGCCTGTATTGTCTTGTATACGTATAAAATCATATCCATGAGCAAAGTTGTTTTTTTTTTTTTTTTATTCGTTTATTTAATTATTAACTATATTTGGTTTATTTACAATATTATTTAGGATTGTAATTCGTTTTTTCGTGACTTTAAGTATAAGGAACGTGAAATATTGTTTCTTTCATACCTATTGGTTACTGCTTAGTACTTGTTTAGTCTACAATAATAGCAGATAATAGATAACAACTAGCAGAATAATTGTAATGACCACTTGTACTTATTAAATTCAATAACTATTTTACATTCGATACGAATTAATTTCTTATAATACATTGTAATGGATTGATTTGTAAGAATAATTCTAAAAAGGTATTAAAACTAATGAATATGTGTACATGTATGTAATGGAATATAATAAGCGGGTATTAAATAGTTAGTGGTTTTGCTATATTGCGTTTATTATAAATAAGTTGCAAATCAATAATAATTAGAATACATTACAATTTCAATTAAATAAAACCATTAATTTCCAAACAACACACGTAAAAAATAATATAAACTTATTTACAATAGATACAAAATCGCTTCCGCACGTGTACACAGCAATTCTCATGACACAATGTTGGTTACACAAAATTAAAATATGACACATTAACCGAAATCTTATCAAATGTAAATTGTAAATTAAACTCTATATCATAGTAATAAAGGTGTTAGAAATCCGAGATAAGTGTTTAGCGAGAGAAAAGTTAAATTTGTAATGCAGTAATTGTTTTTATTCATTTATGAGCCGGCTACAGGTTGAAAGGTGGTCGTAATAGCGTGTCTATTAGCATCAGTGGAATGATCTCCGAGCTAATAGTGGATTTGTACTAATTTTATTATTTAAAGTTGCTCCTCAATTTTATTTGTACTTTCGAGTGTTTAAGTTAAAACTTGTTTCGGTTGAATGTGCTTTGATTAAGAATTATATTAATCTTATCGTGGAAGCTTCAACTTCGTGGGTGATACACGATTTGGAGGAAGCTATCTTGTTACATTCTGTATGCCTATACTTTCCGCTATGGTTCATAATGCATATTATTAATATTATAGTACCTGGGCGACCAAGCCTAGCTCGGTTCTTTAAAAAACATTTTTAAATTAAAATAAACTGTTACGTTTGCCTTATAAAATTAACATTCTTTTACAAAAATAAATATTAAAAAAATACATCTCTTCTGGTGTCACCCGGATTCGAACTGGGGTTACACGGATTTTCGAAGAAATCCATTTCCATCTGAGCTATTTTTTTTTTGACAGCGCCGGCGAAATTTTCCTTTATATTCTAGCTATATTTTTTCATTGTCTGAAAACTTAGATAAAAAAAGGTTTCTATGACTTATCGTACCCGAAACTATCTACTTACTAAATTTCACGGAAATAGATGACTCAGTTTTCGAGATTCTGAATATATACAAATTTAAAACTATAAACGAATTACTCGTTTAAAGTTATTAGATAGATATTATTCGTTTGCAATACATGAAACAATTGTAAAGTTTTAAACAGACCTTTTTTTTTTTCGAAATGATTACGCTATTGTCCCAGCAAGGTCTTAACAGCTTCACCGGACTACTAAGGCGAACGCTTAAGGCACTCAGCCGATTTTATTTTGGCAACCAGCTCAAGGGTACACGGCACACCTCGGCTTGGCTGTTGCCTGTTGAATGCAAAATCGCGACCTATCTTAGCTAAACTAGCTAACTATTCATATATGTATGAGTTGCTGAAACGAATATGTGTACCAAGCATACACGCCTCAACAACTCCTCCATATATTTATTATCGGAAAATTGAGAGTTTTTCAGTTCGATAAGGGAAATAAAAGTAAACTCTTCCACTTTCATGTGTAAGCGTATAGGCGTGCACGTGTGTGGGGGTGATCTTGTAGTGTTGTAGCAGTGATGTATATTTGTGTGTCACCGTATCGCGCAAGCAACGCACTCAAGGGCTCCCTACCGAGGGATCGAACCTAGGCTTGAGCCGCTGCCGTGGGAGGCCTAATCGCGTGTGCGGGAGCGAAATTAACTCCCACACCACGGCAGCGTGATCTGTGGTTATGCGGGCGTGGGTGTAAGCACGCTCTGTTTCGAGGGACAGGCTGGTACTGATCGTTCGCTGACGTGATTAAATCAGGAGGGTCGGTAAAAATGTATACGGGTTCATAGTTTGCGGCGGATACCACTAACGGACTGGGATGATTCGCGGCTTTTTCAAAATAACTAATAGTAAGTGATTTTACGTACGCCCAGATAGAACGGATCTCTAGGTCTCTGTGGAGATCAACTCTCCGAATGTACCACGGGGCACTAGTCACTTTACGTAAAACACGATTTTTGAGAACCTGCAGCTTATGAAAGTTATCTTTGGACATATGCGCAAAAACGGGGCAGCTATATGTCATCACGGGACGGATACACGTCTTATACAAAGTGAGCTTGTGTCTGAAGGACATCTTACTCTTATGACAAAGCAACGGATGGAGGCGACCCAAGACTATAGCGGCTTTGTTTCGCACTCTGTCTATATGTGGATTGAACTTTAAATGTCTATCTAATGTAACACCGAGATATTTGACCTCTTCGACCCAAGGGATATCGATTGCATATAGCCTGATGGGCTCAATTTCTATTAGCGCGTTTCGTGGGATCGAAGAGTATTGCGGCACTCTTATCGGGATTAACTTCTATGTGCCATCGACGAAACCATTCACCGAGAGTATGAACGGCTTTTTCCATGCGCTTCCTAAGAAAGTCCGACCGCCAGCTGGAAGTGGAAATAACGGTATCGTCAGCGTAACAACCTACCTCGACCCCCCGAGACCGAGGAAGATCACTGATGAACAGATTGAAGAGCGTGGGCGCGAGTATGGAGCCCTGTGGCACACCTGGGCGTATCGGGTGGGGCAGCGATAGTTCACCATCCACTCTGAAGCGGAATGTCCCATCAGTGAGATAATCGCGGATAATATGAATTAACCTATCGGGTACGCGAGATTTACATAATTTATGGATGAGCCTTCCGTGCCAGACCTTATCGAAGACCTTGGCGATATCGAAGAAGACTGCAATTGTGCGGTTTGGTTTACGTTTCGGATCGGCGTTAAATTTAGAGAAAATGTACTCCGTGAGGCAATGTACTTGATTCGTGCAAGAGTGTTCAACGCGAAATCCGAACTGCTCAGGTGGTATTCATTTTAAATCTGTAATCGAGAACTGGAGACGGTTCAGAAGGAGCCGCTCGTAATGTTTTCCTAAGGTCTCTAACAGACTAATGGGGCGATAGCTAACGGGAAGCGTAGCTTTCTTGCCGGGCTTGTGAGTACCTATCACTATGGCCCTTTTCCACACGGCCGGAAAGTGACCCTGAGACATGGCCACATAGAAGACGCAGACCAATAGAGCTATGATGCAATCAGGAAGGAGTTTCAGAACCTCGTTCCTGATCCCATCGGGACCTGGGGACTTCCTAGATTTGAGACGCTTGATTGCGCTTGCAACTTCATCGAAAGTGATCGCGGTAAGGGTATCCGCCGGAGGAGACGCGAGTACATGCTCCGCAGCTGATTCGATTAATCCGTTATGGAAAGGGTCAGTCAGAGTTTGGCGAACACTGTTTCTCTAAGCTTGCGGCAAGGCATTCCGCTTTATCTATGCTATCGAACGCGGGAGGCAAACCGGGGCTTCTGTCGAGAGGAGGCATTGGAGTGACCATATCTGATCTGAGAGTTCGCGCTAGAGTCAAGTACGATAGGTGAGACGGCTAGAAACCCTCCAGGAGTCTGTCCCACCTGTCGCCCCGGATCTCAGAAATACGAGACTTGACTGTTTTTCGTAACGAACGTAAACGATCGCGATTCTCTACAGACGGGTAAGTGTCGTAAGTTCGAGTCGCGGCGTTCTTTTCCATGATCAATGCTCTCACGTCGTCAGGGAGTAAAAAACGGCGATCGTTCGCCGGTTGTACCTCTTTCGAGGTCACCCTGACGGCGGTCTGGAGATAATCAACCAGGGAATCGATGGCCGAATCCGCGTCGGCTTTAGACACCAACACGTCCGGAATCCTATCTAAACTACTAGACGACGGACTATTTTTAAAGTAATCACAAAGTTTCACATAATCGGCCACTCTGACCGGCGCGGGCTAAAATCAGAGTTCTGTCCTAACTGTAATATAACCGGACTATGATCCGAGTCGAGATCGTGTATGACTTCTATGAGTCGTACAGGAAGTGTGATATTTTTTAAGAGAGCTATATCTAATACTGTGGTTCGGCAATGATCTTGATAGTGCGTGGGTTCCAGAGGGGCTATGACGTCAAAAGCGAGAACCCTACCAAGTTCGTCGAGTATTCTCCCGTTACGAGAGGTACACGGACTATTCCAGATAATGTTCCCGCTATTGAGGTCCCCCGCTATAATAACTGAATCTCCTAAATCAAGTAGAGCCTACAAATCGGATCTTAGCAATTCTTTATTCAGTGACAAATACGTGGAAACTAAAATAATGTTCGCGTGACCAGTCATACCTATTTTACACACTGACACTTCCATATATATATTTTTTTTATTGAAGCACGACAAAGTGACTGCACTATGCCTGATGGTAAGCATAGTACAATCCAAGAACAGTGGCGACCAACGCGAGATAGATCATCCATCGTCGGTCGCCGCTGTCATGCCGGCCATAATGACGAAAGTCACCCGGTACTGGATATGCACCGGCTGATCCCGAAACGCGACACGCAAAAGCGAGTCACTATGACGGGCTTTTTCCCCATGTACATGGTGGTTGCGACCCAGTCGGGCTGTATAACCCTACCACCCCGCTATCGCCATTGCCTCGTTCGTTGATCAGCAGGGTGCACCACGTGGAGGTGAGGTTGGCTTGGGTGTCTCAAGTCTTAAGATGTTACTCGACACCCCTTACACCCCAAAATTGGATAGCGCGGGCGGATCTAACAGAATGCAATACAACGAACGCCTAAAATAGATTAAGGTGCCGCCCCGGCAGGTGGCACGGTCGTTTCTTACTATGCAATGATTCGCGATTCTAGGATTACGCATTTTCGGTTTTAAAAGCGTTTCCTGTACGAGGAGAACGTTTATCTGTCTATCGCGTAAAAAGTCAGCTACTAGATCGCGCTGTGACCTGAGGTTTCTAGCGTTAAAAAACGAAAGAGACCGCGTGGTTTAACCCTATTCATTGCCGCGAACATTGTTAAACCGATTTGTTATAGTGAGCACGGACGAGCTCGTTCATTGTCCTAGCAAGAGCCGGGAAACGCGCGAACGCTCTTATCCTGACTTCTCTTCGTCACGAGAAGCTCTGCAAAAGGTAAAACGTCTACTACATCGTGCACGACCATTAACTGGCTAATCCAGTCAACGCCGTCGAAAGAAAAGGTGCTGAGGCGGTCATATTGAATAGACTTCGCCTGCTTAGGCTGAGCCTGAGGTTTCGGAGCCTGGGGCTAGGGTTTGGAAACTCTTGGGGCTAGAGGGGCCCGCACGGGTTGCGGCGCGCGCGGCACAGAGGGTGGCGCGCGCGGGGTGGGCGCAGGCGCTGCCGAGGTGTGGGAGGCACCCGGCAGGCCAGTGAACGCCTCCACGGACATGAGTGGCGGAGGCGGAGGGCGGGCGGCGGTCGAAGGCGCCCTAGGCACCTGTCTCGCCTGTCGGGGACGTTGTGTGCGTGGCGCGCGGGGACAGCCGCGATAGTTCGCAGGGTGACCTGCGTTACCGCACAGCACGCAACTGGGAGGTTCGGGAGTGCTAGGAGTGCGTGTGCACTCCTTCGTGGGGTGGTCATCCAGGCACTTGACGCACCTGGGGTGGAGGTGACAATTCCTCGCCGAGTGATCATAAAACTGACAGTTATGGCACTGCGACGGGGAATGGGTCTTGCGTGGGGGCTCGACGGTGATACCGTTAAGATCACACACAGAGGTGAGGTTAAAAATGGCCTTGTTCTCCTGAGTGCGGTCGAGGAGGACTAAGACTATGTTGTACGGGGCGCGGGTGCGTGGGCGGTACATCCGATGTACCTCACGCGCGGGGAAGTTCTTCTCCTTAAGGGAGAGGGTGACGTCATCAACCGAGATTTCGACCGGGACGCGACGAAGTATTACATGGAGGAGGCATTCCTCCTCGAGTGCGAATGTGAAGTAAACTAACTTCGATTCCCTTAAGAATTTTGTTAGCGCACGATGATCGGTAGATGTAGGGCATTTTACTTGGATGCCCGTTGGAGTGTTAAGGGCGGAAGTGTAATTGATTTTAAGGGATTTCAATCAAAGAAGAAAGCAATACAGGAAATACTTGAGCGAGAGAGGCAAGGTAAATAGCTTGTATAGATATACAACAAATAAATAAATGGATAACTAAACAAATAAATAATTGAAATAAATAAAGTTATAAAGAAATGACGACTAAAGGGATAAAGAACTACGTAAATAAATAGATAAAGTAATGAGTAAACAAATAAATGTACCAAGAAATAATCAGAGCAATAAATAAATACAAAGGAGAGGTCTCATTCAATTTCAGGACAAAGAACGCAGGTATTACGCAGGTGCCGTGCACGTGTCAGCCGGATCGGCACTTCACGGCGAAGCCGAACACTCACGAAGTAATAGCGAAGGCTATACTGTATACACTGTATCACAATAATCGCGAAAATCGAAATATTGTTTCGAGCGAGCGGACACAACCATTCCCGGCCGCGTCAGAATCAGAACTCCTTTAAACAGACCTCTTCCGTCCAAATAAAGAGGACCGCGGCGTACGACACAGCTTCCATCGCGCAGAGGCCTGCGGAACCCCAAAAGAAAGAGAGAGCGAGATATCCACCTCTCATCGTCGAAACATTCCCAAACTGGGCGAAACACTTCGAAGAAATCTCAAAAATACTAGGAAAGTTACCGAACGCAAGACCTTACGGCGCGGGGGTGCGTTTCCTGCCAGACGACCACAACGAGTATCGTACAGTACAAAAATATCTGTATGACTTAGAAAAAATAGAAGAAATCTCTTGGTTTTCTTACTCGCTACCTGAGGAAGAAAACTTAAAGATCGCCATAAAGGGTCTCCCCTCAATGACCGACACAGAAGATATCCTCAGAGCACTGGAAGAAAAAGGCTTCGAACCAGAAGTGGTCAGAAACATGCGGGCGCGCGGCGACCGCCCGGGAAGCATTTTCTACGTAGCTCTCAGAAAAACACCAAATCTCATACCAGAAATCTATAACGTCACAGAGATAATGAGGATGACTGGCATCAAGATCGAGGCCTGGCGGAGCAAACCAGGCCCCGCTCAGTGCCACAGATGCCAAACGTTCCGACATAGTTCTCACCATTGCCACAGGAAACAGGCATGCGTCAGATGCGGCGGGCCGCACTTTGCGGCCAACTGCGACCGGCCCAAAGAAGCACCAGCGACATGCATTAATTGTGGAGGGCCCCAGCCGGCCAACCACTCACAATGCCCCGTACGCAAGAGAGAGGCACGGAACAAGCGAGCTGGGACTCTGACCATCACCGGCCGCAAGGGACAACTTATCACCCAACAGAATACAGTACCGGAGACAGCACCGGCATCCCTAATGGCCCCGGCAAACAAGTCGGTGGCACGTGGGGAGAAACCGGGGCCCTCTAGGAAAAAGAAAAAGACACCCGCCCAAAAAAGGGCAAAAGATCGAGAAAATCCTGTCGAAAAAATAACAACCCTTATAGAAGAAGTCAAGAAGTGCCTCCTATCAATACAAGAGATAGAGGGCGCACCTAAAGAAGCACTCAGAGGCCTCCTGAATTTAGTACCCAAATAATGGATAGTATGGCCTTCAGAATCATCCATTGGAATGCCCAAAAGAGAAATCAAGACATACCAAATTCAAGGCACACTCTCTTGTCCGCCCGTTAGAGCAGGACAGATATAGCCGTGCCAAACGAAAGCCAAAAGTCAGGAAGCTAAGAATAGTCGACTGACACTAAACCTACGCGCTCGAAACAGATCAAGCGCCGAAACAAAAGCCACCGCATAGGGCATAGCCCTGAAACGGTTTCCCCGCACCGTCGCATAAGGAGGCGGCGCGAGAAGATATTGAGAGAGGGAAATAAAGAGGTTGCATTTGCGTGAGTAAGGAAGGTAAATATGTTACTAACGATCTAAAAACACTTAACCCCGTAAGATCTAATTAATTTGTACAAAGTAACACGTAGAATTCAGACCCAAATTTACAAAAAATAATAATATCCTTGAAGCCCAGTGATATGACGTTAAAAAAAATATGCTTTTATATAAAATTCAGTATCATCTAAACTTTTTTTTCGAACTGACTACGCTATTGACCCAGCATGGGCGTAACAGTTTCAACGGATTACTATTATCTAAACACCCAAGTGCATATCAATGAACAATTGATAAAAGATTTTGGTCGAATTTTTCATTAAAAGAAAAAACTAACCGTAACTGTAGGCCGAAACATGTAAAAACATATTGTATAATATGTTAAACACTGACGGTATTATTACAAAAAGTTAAATACGTATTAATTATTTGCTTTAAAAAGGTTTAAGTGCACCGCGCTCGCCCGAGGCAAGTCCGCGTTATCCTTTTCTCGCAAGTCTAAATCAAGTCTAACGGAACTAGGAATTCGTTGACAACTAGCTGAAGGGTGTACGGTACACCTCGGCTTGGGCTATTGCCTGACACATGTTATTCGCTACCTACGCTAAGCTAACTATTCATACATATATGAGTTGTTGGAACATATATGTGTATCAAGCATACATACCTCAACAACTTTTAATATTTCGTAACGGATAATTTTCTAAACTATTTCATGCGCTATAGCGCTGGTTTCACAATAAACTCTCAGCAAGAAAATAAAGCATATCCTCGAGAGTAACTTAGTGTTTGATTTATTAAAATCGGTTCACTCTATCAAAAGTTATTGTAGTTTTAATGACGACGCAGCGTAAGTACGTGAAAAAAGTTGACAAGTAAATGGTCTTACTAGATTCAGATAACTATTAGTCACTGTTTTTCACACTAGATTCCACGCGGACGGAATCGCGAGCGCAGCTAGTCAGTAATAATACCGTTCTTAATAATTAGTCTCTTCTCAACCATTATTTATGTGGCAGTTTTTACTATTTTGTTAAGCAGTATTCACGACTTCCTACATGTAACTTAACAAAGAGCTATCACGGGAGAGGACAACATTAAGGTCCACGTACAATACGAAATCTCTGAAATACAACTAAAAAAGCGCTATCTTTTGACTTTCCAACAAGCAGCTTTCATGTAAGAAGACTCTTAAAATAAATAAATACCCATGTATTTTCCTCATGTTGATTTTACTTAAATAAATATGTTGCATAGATCTGTTAAAATCCCGTGAAAAATAATCTAATATTTTTAGAGATTAGTGTGATTAAACACACAGTACCTGAACAACCGAGTCTAGCTCGGTTCTTTAAAAAACATTTTTAAATTAAAATAAATTGTTATGTTTGCCTCACAAAATTAGCATTTCTTTATCAACAAATATATATATATATCTCTTTTGCTGTCACTCGGATTCGTCCTACGGTTAGACGGATTTTCGAAGCAGCCGATTTCCATCTGAGCTATTTATGTTTTGACAGCGGCGGCGAAATTTACCTTTATATATAAAGCTATATTTTATCATTACCTGAAAACTTAGATAAAAGAAAGGTGTCTTCCAATGAAATCTACCTAGATAGATTTATAGTCCCCGAAACCACCTATACATACTAAGTTTCACGAAAATCGCTGTCACCGTTTCGAGATCCTGAATATATAACAATATAAAAATATACAAGAATTGCTCGTTTAAAGGTATTAGATTATATTATATATATACATATATGTATACATATAGATACAGACAACGTTTTTAAATAGCTTTATTAAATTCTGTTACTTTAAACCATCACACGTCGGTTTTAAGCAAATATGTTCAATATACAGTTTTATTATATTATATAGAATAGGTACAAGATAGATTTATAACAGTTGCTTATAGTTTTCTCAAAAAATATCAATTAAATATAATATTTTTAAATACTTATATAATCTCATTAACCACTGTGCTACCATCGTTTTTAATTAAGTTTTAAAAGGTTTTATAGCCCCTCGAATATTAAGTATGCTGTAAAATGTAATTAGGATTGTTAAAACACGACGAATAAATTAATTCGAAGATCAGTTATATCGCTCGAGACATGAGATTGTAAAATTTTAATAAGAAAAATATATTAATTTAGTGTGTAATATTAAATTTTAGCAAAAGATAGTCTAATACCCAGATTATACTAGCAATCGTCTGTTATTTCGTCCACGTTAGATCACTAAATCTTATAAAACAAAGTCGTCCGCCGCGTCTGTCTGTCTGTTCGCGATAAACTAAAATAAAGTAAATTTTCAAAAAAAAAAAGATTAACCGACTTCAATATTAATCAAAAACCCATAAGACACTAAAAGCGGAAAATAAATAGTTTATCAAATTAAATAAAACATATGCATATGTGTGATACCTAGAGATGCATTGAAAGTCGGTACCTGATGTTAAGTGATCACCACCATCCATAGATACTTTCAACACCAGTGGAGTCGAAAGTGTGTTGCCAGCCTGTATTTAAGAGGAGACGGGGAAGGTGAGGAGAGGTGTTCTCACTGACCGAATAAAACGCAACAATGCAAGCACTGTCACTTCACGTCGGTTTTCTGTGAGAGGTTGGTTCTACCCCGAGCGAGCCGACCCATTCATACTGAAGTCAGTAATAGCTTCAGCGTGGCTTTACCACATACAAAATACCTAAATAGTAGTTGTCCGTAATTAACAAGCTAAAGTATCAAGCTGAAACGTTTTATGGAACTAGCTACACGCTCCGGATTCGTAGTAATTAAACAGTAAATTTCGAAAACAGTAACGAAATTACACAAAATACTTATTTCATGAAATTTAAACACACAAAAAATCAAATCAGAATCACGTTTTACCAAAGTCCGATATCTTTTTCTATACATACAATAAGAATTTGTGAAAAAAAAAATTGCAGGTGTAAAAGAAGTAAAAAAAAACAATAAATTCTAAGTCGCGGGTATAAGCTAGTTATACAAAAATATTTTTTTTTTATATCATAGGAGGCAAAACGAACAGATCGGTCACCTGATGTTAGGTGATCACCACCGTCTATAGACACTTGCAACACCAGGGGAGTCACAAGTGCTTTGCCAGCCTGTGTTGATAGAGGGAGGGAGGTAGGGTAGAGGAGAGGGGAAAGGTGAGGAGAGCTGGGCCTCCGGTGCTCTCACTGACCGATCGAAACGTAACAATACAAGCACTGTTACTTCACGTGGGTGTTTCTATGGGTCGAGTGGTAGTACCGGGGGCGAGCCGATCCATTCATGCTGATACCAGTAATAGCTTCAGCGTGGCTCTACCATCTACAGATTGCTATACAATAAGGGTCAATTTTAATAGTCACATGTTGGATCTTGTTGTAGCTTATCAATCTTAGATATCTCTACCGACATACTATCATTTTTTTCCTCAGAACGGCTTGACCCGTATTGATAAAAAATATACGTATTGAATTATCTGTTTTTTTTTTCTCGAACTGACTACGCTATTGACCCAGCAAGGACTACAAATTGAAAACAGTAAATGATGCTTTTTCTGAGATCTAGATTTTTTGTAATTGCCATACCCTATTTCTGAATATTTCTCTTATAAAAATACCTATCTATAATCCAAATATTTTAACTATTTTTAAACTATCTCTAAGTGTTTATATTATATTACATTTTTTTTAATGAAAACTTTTATATACCCGTTGTTGTTCATCATTCGACGAAACGCAAATGCGACGTGTTTTTTTTTCTAATCTTGATGTTTTCTCAGAGGGATCATTTGGAATCGGCAAAAGAAACGGAGAGAGGGCTGATCGCAATTTGATACATTTCACTACTCACTCCTTTGCAAATGCGACGTTAAAAGAAGACAAACATAATACATCCATAGGATTTACCGTGCTACAGAATGAGATAGAATACATTATCCAGTATTCCTTATTATGTTACGTGTGTGTGTGTGCCTGTTTATTACGCGTCATAACCAACTGTAGTAGTAGTAGTGTATTGTTTATATGTCTATTTTATTATTTTTATAAGGTTTCACTAATAACCGTGTTTAAACTGCACTCAATTTGTTTATATATTTGTAGCTTACTAAGGTCTATGGCAGGAAGTGTACCTACCGGGTTCACTAGTTTATATAGCTACTGTTCTCAAATTCCATCTAATTAATAATGTTACAGAATTTTATTGTCTCTAAAATGATAACAAGCAATACATATTAAATACGAAGTTTTATAGTTCTGACTTATACGAAATGTCAGTCAAAATCATTAGCGTTTGAATACAAATATAATCAATTGATGAACATTATTGATTTAACGACCAATTGGTAGATTGGTTATACAATAAATATGTCACAATAAATTCGAAACCATTTATTTACTTAAATAAATTAAAGCAGTCGATACCCGCGACTCTGCTTCTTCGAAAATGATTTTAATGTTTCACTCAAACAATCTATGTTTTTTTAATTAAAAGGTTGTCTGCTTCTTTTATTTTAAATTTTGTTATTATATATAAACATCAATGCTATATAATATAGCCGTTAAATTAATCATTAAGTACATTATTCTTCTAGAATTATCTATAAAAATCCTTGAATTCCATAGATAATTATTAGCAATAAATATTCCCTACAATTCGTTTAAATATTAAACAGTACTATAATAAATTTAGTTGTTTGTTCTTAAGAGAACAATATATAGCATAAGTGCTGTAATAACAATAACTTATACAATCCAACATATAAACATAAAGTAAATACAAAGATATTGCCATCCTTTTAAGGTTTCGCCTCCCAACAGTTAATTAATCTTAACATACTAATTCTCGAGCACAATGTAAGCTCTGCACTCGCTATACAACTGTACTAATTGTATACACCGCACAGACCACACGCAATCGGATCTCTGTTACATACGTGGCTACGTACTAACTCTGTCTGTATTTACGTTGTAATTTGGGAGGCACTTAAACAATATCTTTATCATTAAATCTGTTTTAGATCTGCTTGGATTGTGTTTTAAGGCCAACATTTGTGTTATACGGCCGCGCTGAAACATCTGCCAATGTCAGTAATCAATGGTATATAGCTCAAATTACAAAAAAGGATTCTTTGTGGGGTTTTTGTTACTATATATATAAAATATATATACTGTATGTATATATATATATATATACATATGTATGTGTGTTACGCTATATTGTTATATATTATTTTTTTAAAAAATGCATATGTATTACCATATAACGTAGGTATATTATATTTATTTTGTATTTCTATATTGACGGGATCTTTTGTATATTCACTTAAGAATGAAACCTATTGATAAATATAATCTTGACATAATGATCTTATCTATCAAAAATTGTTTAGCCGGATATTTCCCGGGAAAAACACTATCTGGCAAAATGGATTTTTTAGAAAGTTATCTATAAAGACTAACTATTATTAATAACACATATAACTTAAAGCTATAAATCCGTTGTAGAGGTTAGGACAAAAAAAAAATGCTGTGAACAATTATTCCAAATAAAATGAGTAATTCTCCTGAATAAAAAAGTTGTAGGCACAGTGCATACCTATATACAATCCAATGATAACAACCATTATTGAGATAGGTATGGAGTATTCATGATGTTGTGTTATTTGTCTCTGTATGTTGTAAAATTGGTGGTGTTTTACATAATATAGTTTGGTTATTGTGCCGAAGTGAAGTAAATGGAAGATAATACCACGAAGTATGAAATCTGAGATGCCGCAAAAACTCAATGGAAAATTATAACTACGGAGCCACCATCTTGTTGGAACATTGAAATTATCACTCGACACCTATTTGTGTAATACGTGTTGTAATCTCCATTGAAACAAAACATTGACACTGGCAAATGCTTCTGCGGAGCCAAAACAAGAAAAAGAAGAAAAGAAATTTTATTTGGTTATTCGCAAAGATATTATGATTAAAAAGCCGAATATCATTGGATATTTGTAAACAAGTCGTAATAAATAAACTGGCTAAAATAATTTATCTGTTATTACAGTATTTTGCTGCCTTTAGTAACCAATTTTCTAGATAATTACAGTCATTATCAATAGGGTAACATATGATGTTTCACCAAGATGGTGGACGCCTAGTTAGAATACTTCAGGCAGAGTTTTGATACTTGAGAATTCATGACTCGCGGTATTATTTCTCATCTATGTAACTTGTGCACAATAACCAAAATATATATTACAATTATTACAAAATAGACGCCCAAATGATGGAACTATTTGAGTGACTATTAACAAAAAGTAAAACTCACAAAATTTTATTGCACAGCTTTTTTAAATTACTAACTCTTATAAAATTATATATTTATATAAATGTACATTACATATATCTAACACGTATCATATAATTGTCAAGATATGAATAAACGTATTATTACTGGTATCATACAAAATTGTAGGTAATATCATTGCGGTAATAGGCAGCATTAATGGAACGATTTTCTATCACGCACCAACATTTTCAGACCTTCCACTCCTCTGACCAATAGCATTACCAACTTATCATTTGCTATTAGATAATACAAAACTGTGAACAAAGTATTTACGATTTGCATTTTACTAACAGCATTTTAATCGCAGTCATTATTGTTAGAGGGGTACGTTAGTAGTACAGTAGGGTTCTTCATATTCTGGGAATGTAGTACATTAAGTTATTTGGTGATATGCCAGTCAATTTCGCTATTAACCATTACATCATTTTGAAATATCAATTCGTACGTTTCGATTCTGAAAGCTGTAATCTTTGTTTGCTCTTTGCTTAATTCAATTTCGTAATAAATATATAATACATATGACTACGAATTGCGTTGTATTTATACTGTGATTACTATCTACATATAAACTGTATCAATATCTGCATTTATTAGTTGTATTTTATAATACTAGTTGTGCCCGCGACTTCGTGTGTGTAGAAGCTTATGTAAAAAAAAGTGATTAATAAAATCATCTGAATGTATTCCATCCAAATATCCATGTAAGTCCATTTACTTGTCTACTTTTGTCTCGTACTTACGCCGCGTCGTCATTAAAATTACAATTACCGCTGATAGAGAGGACGAATTTTAATTAAACTAACACTATGTTACTCCCGATGAAAAGCTTTAGGATTTTCTTGCTGAGGGTTAATTGTGAACCAATACTTTAGCAGTGATGCGTGTTCATACAAACACACAGACAGACAGACAGTCATTTCTAAAAATGATTGAAATGTATTCTATTTCTTATTTCTAGACACCTACAACTTTTTTTTTCACGAAAATCGAAAAAGTACATGACACGTTATATTTACATTCATATTATATCTATAGATATTTAAATTATTGGGCACAAATTAAGTGGATATGTGGATATGTATATAATAAGGTATGAATGGCTACGGGAGTACATCAGAGTGTAAAATAGTGTAAATGTAGTAATGAGTAGTTTTTATTTTTTTAATATCATATAGGAGGTTAACCAACATGCGGGTCACCCGTTGTTAAGTCTCAGAAGAGTCGCAAGTACGTTGCCAGCCTGTGTTTGGGGAAATGGAGATAAAGGGAGAGGAGAAAGGAGAGGGGAGGGGAGATGGGTCTCCGGTGTTCTCACTGACCGAACGAAACGCAACAATGCAAGCACTGTTACTTCACGTCGGTGTTTCTGTGAGAGGGTGGTGCTACCCCGGTCGAGCCGACCCATTCATACTGAAACTAATAATAGCTTCAGCGTGGCTCTACCACCTACTTGTAGACCTACTGGTAGTAGTAGTCATTTGTAGTACATTTCATGGTGATTTATTAAGTAGTTAATAGTTGAAAGCGTAACAAACATACTCACTGTCGAATTTATAATATTAGTTATAACTAGCTGACCCGTCCAACTTCGTCTGCACCAAATCGGTTATTACCTGTTTTCATTATATTTTTAAACGCGAAAAATCTTAATAAACCTAAAACCCGATTTCAGTGACATTTACCGTTTTCAATTGTAAATCCGTAACTGTACAGGGGCTCACTCAAATATATTCCCAGTTGGTGTGTGGGAAATCTTTAAAAATAAGCTCAAAACTCGTTCGCAGCATCACCTACCGGGTCCAATTAAAATAAAAACTAACCTACATATATTGCCGATAAATGTCTTCCCAGTATTGGCGATAAATGAACTTTTGCCGAATTTAATTACAATCCTTGTGATTAACTATACAAAATATATATTTGCCAAAATAAATATTGTCTATAACATGAGCACATTGAAAAAAAAATCAAAATCGTATCGGTGGTACCAGGGATTCCCAGAATGTAAAAAGATAAAAATATGAAATATAGCTTAAATGTTTAGCTTATCTGTCTGCTATATATAGCACAAAGAAAATTTACCAAAATCAATCAAGAATTTCATAGAATACAAATTTTTGTCTTTCGTCCGTTTAGAGTAGAGAACCCCTTCGGTGTTATTACAAAAAAGTTAAATACTTGGTTTAAAAAAGGTTTCATAGGAAATGCACCGCGCTCGTCCGAGGCAAGTTTGCGTTATCCTTTTTTTGGCAAGTGTAACCTAATGTAACCAAAGCGAGACAATAGATAAGCAAGATGGCGAAACATACCGCGAGCGCGATACATCTAAAAATCTAAAAGCAAGCGTTTAACTTTTTTGTAATAACACCGATTATGTTTTATGGGACAAAAATTATCCTAAATGTAACCTCGTAATATAGTTATCACTGTGTTAAGTTTCGTGAAGATTAGTTCAGTAATTTCAGAGTGATACGTGTTCACAGGGACAGACAGACAGACAACAATTGTAAAAAGATTATTATTGGCTTCTATATCGATAACAAAGTCTACCCCAATTAAAATTTTCAAAAATATTTAATGTACAGATTTGGCCTTGTTATAGTTTTATTATAATATAGATTATGATTAAGATTTTTATTCAATTAAAGTAATTATAGGATAACAGTGATAAAAAAGTTCATGAAGATACCTGAATTAATTAATAATACTAATATAATGAACAACAAAGATAAAAATAATATATTTCTATTTGCAATCTTAAATATTATTATAGATGCTATGAGAAACTGAGCCATCACGGGATGCCTGGCAGATGTGAAACATCGAAATTGTTCGAATCGAACGAATCTCAAATTATACTATAGCTCAGCGTGGTAAGAGAGAGCACAGTCTCTTTCTTGCGCATGGCATCATGTCGCCACATCTCACACGGTATCGCTACGCTAAAAATCAGGTTTACCATCGCCTATTAATGTTTTCCATCAAAAAGAAGCAAAACCGTGGGTAAAAGCTAGTTTGTAACAAGTCGTGGCGCGGTAATTAAGTCCGCGCCTTCCGTCGCAAAGAGGCCTTCGCCCAGGAGTCGTATACACGGATTCATATTATTTTAATTATATAGCGACCACGAGCAACACTCCAATTAACTTACAAAATGTTTCATTTTGTTGACAACAATAAAATTGCAATGTTAAAGACTATTGTTTCAACAGATAACTGCAATCTAATCATGCAATATTGTTAGTAATTAGTTGTTGTGTTGAACTGACTTAACTGTATTTCACTAGACCTGTGTACTACCGCGTCATAAAGAAATAGGTTTTACTTCTAACTGACTACGCTATTGTCTTGACGGGCCTTCACAGATTTATGCCGAACTACTAAGGACCCAAAATAACCGAATTTCAGCTTAGGCTGTTGTTTTTGAAGCAACTTTGCGAACGTTCCTAAACTAAAATATTCATACATATAAGCGTTAAAGAGACGCCCGATTGTGTGTTTCACGAATTCAAACGTGTATTTTGTATCTATTGACTCGACTAGCCTAAACTCAGTTCGAAAATAGGGGATTAAAATAAAACACGGCTACCATAAGAAACCTGCTTGTGTTTGTGTGCACGTATGTGGACGTTATTTGAGATGTGTTATTAGAGTAGTGATTAAACATTTTCTATGTCACTGTATCGTGCTAGCAGCGTGTTAAAAGGCTCCGGAGATCGAACCTAGGCCCGAGTCGCTGCCAAGGAAGACTGCGGCGAGAGTGTGGAAGCGATATTCAGCGGCAAACCACGATGGCGTGTTCTATGGTAAGAAATAGACCATTTCTAATTAAAATACCGGAGAACACAGGAAACGGAGATAATAAAGCATAGAGACCAAAAACAAACAAAAGAGAACAGAGAAAACATAAGTGAAGAAACCTCTATAGTCTATAGTTTACGCCTTCAGCGAAGTACTTCTAATTAATTTTTATATTAAGTGCAATTTGCAATTATATTTTACCTTTCAATAATTTTTATGCTTTTTCTTGTTTACATAAAGCCATTGGTACCTATAATGTAGTTTAAAATAATCGATTTTATTTTTCCTTACTATATAAAAATTATTAACGTTATAACTTGTAGAGCTCAAAAAACAATACTGGAAAATAATGCTTTATTACTTTATTTTGAGCATTAAAAAACACATAATTGTAGATTATTGGTTCAATGTAGATTATTGGTTCTCATAGAGATTGTGGAAAACTTCTAAAACAGCCTGGTTTTGACAGTTATTAATCCTATTATATACTGACACCTATATACTAGATTCAATGAAATAAATTGATATATTTTTTTCGCTGCTTAAATTAATTGGTGCGTTGGTCATCTCACAGACAATATGCCTTGAAGTTGAAGTAATTGGCTTTTACACGTATACTACTCTCGCAATATAAACTACACGTCTAGTAAAATACGTGTAAGTCATTGTTTTATTATAATCGTTTTGATCTCAATAAAGATTATAACGGAGAGGCTGTTATTATGTTTAATCTATTACAAATGTCTTTTGTACATACTTGGTTGTAGATTAGCATTAAATTGAATATTTGATAATTGAATGATTTTTTTTATGAAAATAACACTGTAAGAATCGTTCTTTAGGTTTCCTTTTAATTATTCTAGTATTGTTGTGTCAAGTATTCAAATAAGTTAAACTGGAAGGACTTGTATTCAATGCCCTATTTCTCATCTATGGTCACCAGAGTTTTGGCGGGATCTTCAAATGTCATGTAGTGGTTTTTATATCTTATTCATAATCTTGTGTTATTTGACTCTATATTTTTTGTAATAATAGTGGTGTTCTATGTAATATAGTTTGGTTATTGTGCACACGTTAAGTAGATGGCAAATAATACCACCACGGAGTGTGGATTCGGACTTTTTTTTTATTGTAGTACGGCAAAATGACTGCACTATGCCTGATGGTGCAATCCAAAAGTAATAGCGACCACCGATTGACACACTATCCATCGCCGGTCGCCACTATCATGCCGGCCTGCAAAAAGCTGGATATGCACAGGCTGATCCCGAAACGCGACCCGCAGAAGCGAATCACTATTACGGGTTTTCCCGCCATATACATGGTGGTTGCGACCCAGTCAGGCTATAAAACCCTATCACCCCGCTTTCGCCATTGCCTCGTTCGTTATTCAGCATGGTGCACCACGAGCAGGTGAGGTTGGCTTGGGTGTCTCAAGTCTTATGATGTTATTTGACACCCCTTACACCCCTCAAAACTTGCCACAAAACTCGCTGGATAGTTTTAACAAAACGGCCACCATCTTGTTAGTTCATTGAAATGATTACAAGAAACTTGTAATATCATTACCTACTTGGAAATTGCAGTAATTATCTACAAGAAGATTGGTTGCCAAAAAAATAGCCTCCAGAATAATATTCTTATTTTTGAAGTAAAACTTCTTTAGGCGAGCCTAGGAGGTAACTGCAGACGACAATACAACGGAAATCCATTACGGCAATATGGCGTCACGTTTCTGTACCATCCAGTTAGATAATAATTAAACATAACCAAAACTTCTACTACATCGGTTACACGCACGCGTTTATTTATACTAGGTAAATGCCATTGGTAATTCAACTTAAATTTAGACGATATATAGAAGATATTCACAATAAATTAAAATTATTAAGAAATAAAAGTGATATTCTTAAATTTGGAACTAATTACCATTTTTAAGTCATCCGCGACGCAAACGATGTTTAAATCGTTTCCATGGCAACACACCGTGACCGCACCAAAAAGCCCCAGAACGCCGGCTAATAATAACAGCTCGTTTGTTATTTTAATTTACACATAAATAAATACACATGTGTGTGTCATTTATAAATGCCTTATGGAAATGTTTTCCACGCGTCAATTACTGCGATGGATGAGACTGTGAAATACTTGTTCATTTAAACCGGTTTCACCTAAACAGATGAATTATTTTCTTCATGCAGTGGCGTAAAAATTAGGTAGCAATAATAGCTAAATAACTAGAATTCATGTCGTGTTCTACACATATTATTAAACCTTCGTATAAGTTTTGGAGGGAATTTTGGAGACTGACTCGCCAAACTTGACTGAATTTGACTTCTAGTAGTTTTTATTATTTATTATTAGTCTCGCAATATCTGACTTTATACTTAGGCTACTTTCATTTTAGAAAAAAAATGCTGTAAAAAGATGGTTCCACACAGACATAATAAATTAAAGCAGTGCCCAGTACCTTGTGCACGGACATGTTTACAGGATTGCATTTTTTTGTTAAATGCATGTATAGCAAGTACTAATAATGTATAAACTACTATGTATAGCAAGGTTGAGATTCAGGAATAATTACAAATGAAACATATTTCTGTTAGAGGTACTACATATTATTAATAACTGGAAATAATATTTCCTAATAATCCTAAGAACCATCATTTTTTAATATGGTAAAGAATGTATATACACCACCTTAATCATTGCATGCCTTTTTTTTCTTTTATATCAGCAGCAACACATGTAGACAGGTCAATATGCACATTTTTTTTTTTTTTCGAAATGACTACGCTATTGACCCATCAAGGTCTTAACAGCTTCACCGTACTACTAAGGCGAGCGCTTAAGGCACTAAGCCGATTTTATTTTGGCAACCAGCTCAAGGGTGCATGCCACACCTCGGCTTGGCTGTTGCCTGTTGCATGCAAAATCGCGACCTATCTTAGCTAACTTAGCTAACTATTCATATATGTATGAGTTGTTGAAACGTATATGTGTACCAAGCATACACGCCTCAACAACTCCTCCATATACTTATTATCGGAAAATTGAGAGTTTTTCAGTTCGATAAGGGAAAAAAAAGTAAACCCTTCCACTTTCATGTGTTAGCGTGTAGGCGTGCACGTATGTGGGGGTGATCGTGTAGTGTTGTAGTGGTGATGTATATTTGTGTGTCACCGTATCGCGCAAGCAACGCACTCAAGGGCTCCCTACCGAGGGATCGAACCTAGGCTTGAGCCGTTGCCGTGGGAGGCCTAATCGGGTGTGCGGGAGCGAAATTAATCCCCAGACCACGGTGGCGTGATCTGTGGTTACGCGGGCGTGGGCGTGAACACGCTCTGTTCTGAGGGACAGGCTGGTACTGATCGTTCGCTGACGTGATTGAATCAGGAGGGTCGGTAAAAATGTGTCGCGGACGTCTTTTATAACGCGCAGCGTTAGGTACGGGTTCATAGTTTGCGGCGGATACCACTAACGAACTGGAATTTATTTTTATTAATAATACTCGTCAATGACTGCTAAACAAAGGAAAATAAATCGGCTGAGAAACAAAGGATTAAATGTACGTAACTATTTTACTTTCACCAATTTACATATAGATGTCATTTTCAATTATGAATATATTAAGTAAATTTTAATTTACTCGATTAATAATTGGAAACAAATCTATACAGGTGGCATTTTACTCAATAATAATTAGTCCGACACATGACGTTTCACTATATTTAATTTTTTTTGTATGTATTTACGTTGCCCCGTTACTATGATGTGACACTAATCGCCATGGTTCTATCCACTGTAAACGACCAAATAATAAACAATAGTGTTTCTTAGTAGAGAGTTACCTAACTAATATAAATATCTATAGTGAACACCGGCCATAGTTCGTTTCAATATGTTGGGATAGTGGACTTTGCACTAGTGCATTATAAGTTATTGCCGTATCGTTTATGATCTCGACATAACATGTCTGTAAAATAGACTTAAATTTAAAATCAGTATAATTTCATAAATATTTGTTTTTCGATTTACACTCAAGAGAGGTAAAATTATTTATTAATTTAATTATAACAACAATAAATTATTTACGGTGAATTTGTTTCATAGTTTTCTAATGCCATCTATTATAGCTTGTAGGCACAACAAAGTTTAGCGCCATCTACTGAATCTGTTTCTAATTAAAACGGACAAACACTAAACTAAAAATGTTGAAGCTGTCAATTTCGTTAATATAATGCTATCAAATTGTGTCTAACAGTAACTATTTATAGTCATACTGAACTAAACTGTATGTAATACGAGTTACAGTTACATCACACATTTGTCAAATTCAAATGGCGTATGAAAATTAGTAGGGTAATATAGAATTCGATTGACATTTTTGACGTAATTCTTATAAAACTTGTAGCGGGAATGTAGAAAGAATCTCGTTTGTTGATACCGAGTGATTGTAATTTTGTGTTACGCGACGTTATAAATTAAATTCGTCTGACAGAATGCCACCGAGTAGCTTACGAGTCGTGTACGCGTTCGCCAGAGAAATGCATCCAAAGACGACTGATATTTTCATACAATACGGCACAGCTGGATTTCGAACAAAGTGAGTTTTATTTTTATTTTTCATATCAATCTATCGCTTAGGAGTATTTAAAGGCCATTTTACAGCGAGAAGGACCATATTTGGCGCACCTTTCTCTCATGCGTCAATATTGTCACGTAAGCATATCTAGGGCGCCTATATAATAAGAAACTCAGTACAGAAATAGTGAGTCATGTAGGCTCGTTTTATTATAAATTCATAACGGGAAGTCGCCGGCTTTACAACAATTTATGGTCAATGACTTGTCGCGATTTATAAGGGGAAACGATGTTAACGCATTCCATAAATGTAAGTAGCATTGATGCAACTGCATTATTAGGTTTTACGTAAATGAACAGAACTTGGCAGTTGCCGCATTTATAATTAAAATGTTAATTATCCTTATGTTAGTATGTAAGTATCTAATTTATTGTGCATTTATGTAACAAGGTTATCTCTGTAGGAGGTCTCTGTCACCAGTAAAATAATAATAAATATTTATTTTAGGCTTAAATAGAGAAGTAAAGGTTAATGTGTGGAATCAAATGCTTATTTTGACCTAAAAACACAGAATATTTGCATTATAAAAATATTTGCTCAATATTTTTTTGAATAAATCATACTGAAATCAAAATCATATAAAATTGAAATGCAATAACAATATTGTTTAAAGAGCAAAATAAACAAAATTCACTGACAAATTCAATGAAAAATAAATATACAGCCTCATTATAATTAGTAGAGATATGTTCTTATTTTTATATGTTATACATTTATAAATGTTTTGATTTGTATTTTTGACCAGCAGTGCCCGCAAACTTCGTTCCGCCTAAAGTATATTAAAATATACGTTTTTTTGCATAAGAACCTTCTCCTGATAATATCAAACACAACAAATAAAGAATAAGCAAAATTGGTTCAGCTGTTCTTGAGATTTGCGCTTAGCACCACATTCAGGGTTTCATTTTTATATTATGGATAGATTAGTATTCAATGTTAATATCATTAATAGGAGTAAAAGCTCTTCAGATAACCAAATACTTAAAACAGAAAAATATAGCAATTAAAAATAGTGCAATGTAACAATAGAATCAATAAATAACAACAAAACATATTCATTATCTAACAGTATAATTTAAGAAAAATAAAAACTGTAACTTTTTTATTTTGTAATTCCCAAATACATCTCTCATTATATTATGGGAGATGAGTATTAAAACAATTCTTATTACAACTATAGGAAACATTGACACTTTAAATATTAATATATGGATTAATAACAAAAAAAAAAATTATGTAAATGCAATATTAAAAAAAACATTCTAGTAATCAAATACTAAATGATTTCCATTTTTAAATGGTTTATATGTATTTTTTTTTTTGAAAGACTTATAAAATGATTGAATTAAACACACCCTTGGAGTTTATTTTGTTTGACATGGTTCTATATAGCTATTTTAATACATAATAAACACATGATTAAATTTTACATAATTTTGTTCAAAATCTTTTGTGTAAATGGAGGGATAGATGTACTTTAGATGAATTAGAATTGAGAATTCTCTTGCTCAACACAAAACATATTTTACAATAACTATGAACAAAATGGTTAATTTTTAATATTCCTTTATATTATTAATAGAATTTATGAGTAGAATGTGATTTCCAGTGTACAATATTTAATATAAGCCAGGTTAAACCAACAAACCTGAATGGAAAATAATAAAAATATTCTTTAATCTGAGAGTGCATACCATTTAGATGTGATTTGCTTGGCACTGGGCCAAATATTAAGAGAAACCAATCCTCTTTATTGCTTGTTGTTCAAAAGCTTTTGATTTATTATTTATTTGTACAGATAAATGTGCTTGGAATTGGAAGTCCGACTTATTATATGATTCGATTAATGCATTTGCATAAAGTGATATAATTTAGGGTTACCTAACAAGTAAAGAGTTAATTTTTTGAAGTATCCTTTTCTGTAAAAAGAAGTCTAAATCTTATCAAACCTCTTTATAATAGCAATAAAGTTAAAAGTATATACAGCAGCAATTTTAAATTTTCATACATATTTTTTACTAAATAAATTATCGAGGTTAATTTTGTTTATCAAGCAATTTCATTGTTTGGGTTGATAAAGGAATTGATTACTTTGGTTTTTGTTTGATAATAATACTGTAAAATTGCTATCATAATATACCTACCTCAGATAATAATATTATCAATTGGTTAGAACAAGATCCTCAGGTTTGTTGTATCCGTCTGACAATTGTGTGTCTACTGGTCGTTCATGACTTTTATAAACATATTACCTATACTAGTTGGTGCTTGAGAATTCACTGTAGTGAAAAATGTCTTTGTTTTTTAATTAGAAGAAAGTGTTTTATCCACATTAATTTTAGGTTGTCTTATTTTTATATTGAAAATCAGTCCTTACTAGTTCAATTAACTCACAAATACTTAGCTTACTTATAGAAAAGCGTAGTTATATGTACTTTAGATATTATTATAATAGGTTCTCTATTGATCAGTTACAATCATATCAAAATTAGTTCAGCTGTTTCAATAATAAACACTTATAATGAATAGACACTTTATTATTATTTATATGTATAGTTTTTCTTAATTTGTATTGGAATATAAGAAGATAAATTTTACAAATTTAAAATCTTATTATATAAAGACAATATGGTTATTAAATTTAAAGAAATATAATATAATTTATTTTATTTTTCCAGAGCCAATTTACTGGAACATGTTGTCTATCGTATGGGTCTGCTAGCTGTCATTCGGTCTCGAGTAAAAAATGGTAAGATTTTTTTTTTTCAAATGATGTTATGGCTTTCTTACGATGTTTTCATTCATTGAGAGTTCCAACTCGGTTGTTAGGATCCGAATCTGCGTCCATCGACGTTAGGTTCATACACTCTGTGTCAACTTAACCATCATCACTTCAAGATAAAGTACATATTAAATCATCTTCAAATAGCCGTGAAATGCGTGTAGGTGAAAAATACAGGTCTGGTTTACCGCTGTAAAAGTGGTCAAAATCTTGGCTTCCTACCATTAGCGTGAGCTGAGATGGTTTTTATGCGAGAGAATTGAATTCGTATGGATTAGTCCTGCTCCGGAAGAAGAGACACCCACTAAACCTACTGTTTTACTATCCATAAAATGCACATTGGGCCGGATATTGTGGCAAATCAACGTGGTTTTCCTAGAGGGCGCTTTATCAGGTATGGGATAGTGCATGTAAGATATCAAGCAGCATAGACTATTTTGTAGGGTAATGTAAAGTTTTTGGTCTCGTTCCCTATTGTCAAAACACACGAATTAGGGGGTGCTCCTCATTGTTCAATATACATACCTCTAGAATTGCGGGGTAAAGAAATTTATAGTATAGATAAATGCGTTTTTTTATTATTTAGTATAATAATTAAGAATCTTCTGACATTGCTAAATTATCTAATTATATTACCATTTTTAGATATTGACAAGGTTCTTCCTATATTATTAAAAAAAAACTGGTAAATTTTGGAAGATTAAAAAGGGAAATATGATATTGGAATTGTGTGTATTTTTAATCGACGAAAAAAACGGAGTAGGTTCTCAAATCGACGCCTATACATATATATTTTTTATTTATGATCACGCATAACTTTTTACAATATAGTCTGTTTTTAAAAATTACTTTTTTTACTGGAAAGGGTATATACCCTTTAGGGTATATAGTATATACCCGAACTTGGCCCCGTATACATTTTGACAAGAAAAAACAACCCCAAGGGCAGGAAAACAGGGGATGATTTATAATTCAGTCTCTGAGTTTTGTATTACAAATAAATTAAACATTTAGTAATTATTAGATTATAGCCACAAAAAATTATAAAATAAAAACTTTTTAACAAAAAATTAAACCGCCGAAAGAACTGATAAGCAAAAAATAATTAACCTTTTACGTTATTGATCTTAATAACTAAGTTCTTGAAGTCCTGTAAGTATATCTAAATTATTATTATTATTTTTTGCTTTTCAGTTCTTTCGGCGGTTTAATTTTTGTTGAAAAGTTTTATGTATAGATATCGATTGGAGCTGCATTTGTCTCTCTCGCGCTCTATTTAATAACTCGGGCAGATAGAGATAGCAATCCCTTTATAACGTACTAGCTTTTACTCAAGGCTTCGTTTACAATGATGTAGTTCTGACCTATCCTTTGGAGACACTACACTTTTTTTTTTGGATGAAATGTACCTCTCTCTTTCTGTATACCTGTAACAAATGTTTATGCAAATTTTAATGATCTGTTTAGTAGGCAAGACGTGAAAATGTACTGAACAAAGAAATTTAGATTCGCATTTATAATATTAGTAGGGATAAGAATTTTTTGAATATCGTGCCGAGATTACGTTCCATAAAAAGTTAAGTATTTCTTTTCGTCCTGATTTTTTGACATTGATTTCAGGGCGAACCATTGGCATTATGATAACCGCATCTCACAACTTGGAACCTGACAATGGGGTAAAACTGATAGACCCCGATGGTGAGATGCTTGAACAAAGTTGGGAAGAGATAGCCACAAGATTGGCTAATGTCAGGTGGGAAAATTATCTTACTTAATGCAATAGAGTCATCTTTCATAGTATAAAATGAATTCGCTTCCGCTGTCTGGTCCCTTATATCGTTTAAATTATTTTTCATTTAAACGGATTTTAATAGTTTTCAGCAGTAGATAGAGTGATTCAAGAGGAAGGTTTATATGTATAACACACACGTATTACAGTACAGAAACGCCGAAAAAATTAAAGATTTGTAATGTGATGTCGTACCATACGTAGAGATAGATTAAGAGAGATAGAAAGTATAGATAGAGAGTACTAAAGGATAAACCACAGTAACCATTTTTATAAATTTATTACAGTATTTTTCCTTTTCCAATTAAATACATTACATACGTTGTACATGTCATGTACATCACAACTTCCCTTAACAGTATTTCATTTAACATCCGTCTACATTGTGCCTGTGAGAAGCTGGGACGAGTCGCTAGTTTACATTAAAATAGTCCGCCGAGGTAAGAAGATGGCTAGCTACCACAGACAAGTTGATAAAATCTATTGCCAAGCACCTATAGGTGTGTTCCGGGAGCGGCTCTTTTAAGCCAGTCCCATTCTAGGCTTATTGTGCTTACCATATTAGACCAGTTCGTTCTTTGACATCTAGTGAGATTGTGGTTAAATCTATACTAATATTATTATTATTTTTTTATTGTAGCACGGCAAAGTGACTGCACTATGTCTGATGGTAAGCATAGTACAATCCAAAAATAATAGCGACCACCGATTGACACACTGTCCATCGCCGGTCGCCACTATCATGCCGGCCTATAAAAAGCTGGATATGCACAGGCTGATCCCGAAACGCGACCCGTAGAAGCGAATCCCTATTACGGGCTTTTTCGCCATATACATGGTGGTTGCGACCCAGTCGGGCTGTAAAACCCTACCACCACGCTTGCGCCATTGCCTCGTTCGTTATTCAGCAGGGTGCACCACGTGCAGGTGAGGTTGGCTCGGGTGTCTCAAGTCTTATGATGTTATTCGACACCCCGTACACCCCAATATTATAATATTATAAAGAGGTAGGTAACATTTATGAGTTTGTGACGTTGTAGAGGGTAATCTCAGGAACTACTGGTACGATTTAAAAAATCTTTCAATGTTATATAGTTCATTTATCGAGAATGGTTATAGGCTATATATCATCACGCCAATACTAATAGGAGGGGAGCACCGTTGAGCAATGTTTCAAAATCGGGGCTTTTCCACCTCTTGAGAGTTTCCGCTGCGTGTTAGCGTTAGCCCAAAGTAACTATTCCACGCAAATGAAGTCGCGGGCAGAGGCTAGTGCTCTATAAAGAAATATTTCATAGTAGTAGGTAATATTTTTCTACGGAATAATTCTTGAACCCATATGATTGCGTTCCAGTAGCTACAATCAATTAAAATATTACTTTACAGTGACAATGACTTGGAATCAACAACGGGCGAGATAATCAAGCAAGTCAACGCTGATATGTCTTTGAAAGCAAGTGTATTCATTGGAATGGATACGAGGTATGGTACTTTTGTTTTAATTAAAATTATTCGAAACAAGCGTCTGTTAATGTTTTTCTCATGATGCCTTTTAGTATACATATACCTATATCGTTCTTATATAATTTTTTTTTTATATCATAGAAGGCAAACGAACAGATGGTTCATCTGATGTTAAGTGATCACCGCCGTCCAAAGACACTTGCAACACCAGGGGATTCGCAAGTGCGTTGCCAGCTTATGTTGGGGAGGGGAGGGAAGCGAAGAAGAAAGGGGAAGGAAAGGGTTGGCGGGTCTCCGGCACTCTCACTGACCGAACGAAACGCAACAATACAAGCACTGTTACTTCACGTCGGTTTTCTGTGAGAGGATGATACTACCCCGGGTGAGCTGACCCCTTCATACTGAAACCAGTAGCAGCTTCAGCTTAATTCTACCACCTTTTATCACTATGATCGTATAAAAATGACTTGGTCTAATTCATAATTGTAGATATATTTGCATCACTTTCTGAGGAACTGTGCCAATAACAGGACCAAAAGGGAGAACCTAATAATAGAGAGAATTAAAAATGTTAAAGGGAAGGGTATTTGTCACAACATTTTGACAGAACTTTATTCACATAATGATGTTTTACAACCCAATAGTGCTTTGTCATCAGTAACACTCTACTTATAATCATGGAAAGGATAGTGTATAATGGGTATTATATATTCGTTTGAATAGAAGTTTTTAAAACTAAAAAAATATGTATATATTAATCAATATTAGTATCTAAGTAACTAATGTATTAATTATAAATACATTATAACATAAAAAAAAAAATCGGTTTTATTGTCAGAAACATAATTGAATAACTCAAATATATAAATGTGAAAATGTCCAATAACTGCCAACCCCATTCAGCAACTGTAACTGTAATGTAGTTTTCAATGGGGTTCTAAACAACATACCAATCCGTGAATAATTATGAAATAAAAATGAAAAAAATGTATGACAGTGATTTAAAGTAAAAAAAAATGATAGTAATAAAATATGTGCCCTTACATTTTTTTTTTCTTGATCTGACTACGGTATTGATCTAGTAAGGTCTTACCAGCTTCACCGGACTACAAAAAGATCTCTTTTGCTGTCACTCGGATTCGAACTTCGGGTTAGACGGATTTTCGAAGCAACCGATTTCCGTCTGAGCTATTATTGTTTTTTTTTAGTCCACTTACATTCTAAAATGAGCTACACCTAATTTTAGCTTTATTTCTTTAGCTTCTTTATGTTTTTTTTTTATCAAGATCTTCAAATTATGTACATGTAAAATGTGAAGATCATACAAAAAAACTGAAAACTTTTCATCAACTTATGATAAGAAAAATTAAAAATTTTATGTACGACAAAATTTGAACATTGTTCTCGGTGTAAAAAATACTGGAAATAAAAAAAAATACATGTTATATAAATTATTAAAATTAAAATCAACTCATTTAGGACATATATATGGTTTATAACACTAGATACACAAGTCCTCGTCTCGCTGCGGCCGCTGCTAACGGCGCCATTGCTCTGAAGGGCACTCCCAAAGAATTCGGGATCGTGACTACACCCATGCTACACTACTGTGTCAAGTGTCGTAATGATAACACATACGGCACCCCTACTGAGGAAGGTGAGGAAACTTGAATAAGTTCGATGAAGAATACTTTTTTTTTACAATACAGTACATTTTTTACAATTTCGATACTATTTGATAATGCTAGGGATTTTGGTAATGACACCGGCTACCGTCTAGTTCCATTGTAAATAGATATACCTAGTTCCAACTTTTAGAAGAATCGATGAAAAGGTTAAGCCAAAAAAATTTATCCGTCACAGGACGCCTGGCAGATGTGAAACATCAGAATTGTTTTGTATAAGTTATATTCATAAAATAACAGATTACGACAGGAATCAGTTATGGCATAATGAAAAAATAAAGATGATAAGAAATTACAAATTAGGTCCATAAAATAATAACTGTTTATTTATTTTATTACATAAATATTCATTTTTATT
Organism: Antheraea mylitta; assembly: GCA_014332785.1. Lineage (NCBI taxonomy): Eukaryota > Metazoa > Arthropoda > Insecta > Lepidoptera > Saturniidae > Antheraea > Antheraea mylitta. The sequence goes on from JACEII010000048.1 coordinate 921,607, forward strand.
AAATATAAAATTTCAACTAGATGCAGGCGCGGTGTGTTTGGCGGCATTTATCAAAGAGCGCTAGGTCGTCGGTGCGTACCATGTAACACTAGTAGAACAAGTGATAGGGTTGCAAATGTTTTTGAGTATTTCGTTAATAGTGCAATGTTCGTGGTTTGTGTCGCCACGCCAACAATCGGCTTGAGTCTCCGCCTATAAATGTTTCAAATTAAAAAAAATGTGTGCGGTTCACAAGCCGTAGGAGTAAATTGATAAAATATCCATGTAAACGATACACTTGAACAATATACAGTATACCAAGCTGGTTATGACGCCTTTACACAAGGCTTCGTAATACTCAAGCGCTCGCACACACCTATCCAACACATTCACAACAGACTAGGACAAATATTAGTTAGTGTAATATACAATAATGAAATCACGAATATAAGAAACACTGTATAATTTATTCTATCTCATTCTCCTTCAATCGCACGTTAGATCCTGTAGATATCTATACATGTATCCTATCTATGATTGTCTTTTCCTTTCATTTCAACATAGCTAAGGAAGTCTTAACTTCAAAAGTTAATCAAATCTGATAATTCACCAACCGTTTGCCCAATGCCATTTACCATAAGAATTATACTATGTCAATTAACTACTTGTTTAATCCCCGCACTTTTTTTTAATGCTCTCTTAACAAGCCGTGTCTGAGCCAACATTTAGTTTTAAAGATTTATTAAACACATGTAATTTTATTTTTAACCGAATTCAGACAGGAGTTTTTTTTTATTGCCGGATATATATATTTAATATTTCTTATCTCAGAACTTCTTAAGTTTGTAAAATTATTTTTTATTGTAAAACAGACATTTTCAAGGCTGTCCCATATCTATTTCATTAGCATTGGATCTTGTATTTCGAAAATACACACCGGCATTTCTCAAAATCGAAAAGGGAATCAATAGTAATCGAGACATCGGTCAGTTTATGACGGTAGATTATTTGAAGTTGTTTCATTTTTCCCATTTTTTCTGGTCGCATGGATGTACTGATTGAACACTCGCAATAATGATGGAGGGTACTCGGTACTCAATTCTCCTTCTACATCAATTAAAAAAGTAGGTGCTTTAATATTTGACCTATTTATCTCGAGAAATGCAAAAATTATATCCAATTTTTTTACGTAAACGCGGTCTAATAAACACCGATGCGGTGAGATCACACGCCTGGCCATTCCGTGTTCGTGCTCCCGTGCCCCGCTCTACTTTTACATTTGTATGGTGAAGCGTTCCCACGTCGCTGTGTTCCATCGCGTTACGTAATGCACACTCACGATTCCCCCTCATGTTTCGTTCATTAAATGTTATTGAACCTCATAGGTATCCATACTCTTGAAAGTCTTAGATCAGACTAAGTTTTTCTTTGTTGTTGTATTTTATAGTATTTGCTTTGATATCATTATTTCATATGTTAAATGTAAATACGGAGTATCACGTCTTTGAATTTTGCTAGTGTTGAACCAGTCACCTAATTTTTTTTTATATTTTTCGTTTAAGGGTACTATGAAAAAATTGTAGGCGCCTTCAAAAATATACGTCAGAAGTTACCAGTTTTTGGCAATTATAGTACAACATTGTATGTGGATGGTGCCAATGGTGTAGGTGGGAAGAAGCTGAACATCATCAAGAAGAGTCTTGATGGAGAATTAGATCTGAACCTTTACAATCTTGGTGGGAATGGTGGAAAATTAAATTTGAATGTGAGTATGTCAAAACATATATTAAATTATTTGACACCTATTGAAAGCCACCTCCGAATGACTTTCAACTATGACTATGATGTTGGTTTCGAAGTTGAATTTCGAAGAACGACAATAAGGGATTTATCACAATAAAAGATTATTTTACTAGTGCGCAACGAAGGATGTGCTCGTATGCGGATTCGTTCAAAACAGCTTATTCACTATCTATTACTATTTATCTATTCGATTACTCTATTACGCTGTTACTATAACTTTTAACCGCTCTCTATGATGCCCGCGCCTGAATTGTCCGACGCTCCGGGCTTTGCCTTTACGGCACCGGAGTCGCCCGCCCGACGCTGGCGGTGCTCCGCCAATCAGAGCACTTAGAAATCCCGTGCACAGTGTCGGGATCGGCTAAACCTACTCTGGGGGTTAATTTCGCTCCCGCACACCCGATTAGGCCTTCCACGGCAGCGGCTCAAGCCTAGGTTCGATCCATTGGTAGGGAGCCCTTGAGTGCGTTGCTTGCGCGATACGGTGACACAAAATGTTACATCACTGCAACAACAGTACACATATCACCCCCACGCACGTGCACGCATACACGCCTACACATGAAAGTGGAAGGGTTTTGTTTCTTTCCCTTATCGAACTGAAATAGTTTAGAAAATTATCTGATACGAAATATATATAGGTGTTGTTGAGGTATATGTGCTTGGTACACATACATGTTCCAACAACTCATATATGTATGAATAGTTAGCTTAGGTCAGCTCAGATAGTTCGCGAATTGCACATATCAGCCAACAGCCCAAGCCGAGGTGTGCCGTGCACCCTTGAGCTAGTTGCCAAAATAAAAACGGCCGAGTGCCGCAAGCGCTGGCCTTAGTAGTCCGGTGAAGCTGTTAAGACCTTGCTGGGTCAATGGCGTAGTCAGTTCGAAAAAAAAAAATACAAATATTCTTACAACTAGTAACTTATACATTTTAAACTATATCTAAGAATTACAATACAAATGAATTTCAATTACAACAATTATACTAACTATCAATCTATGCTATAAATGTAGGCACTATTTCTACACAAAACACTATAGTACTATACACAAATAAAACACATTACTAGTTAAAACTAATCTCTATAAATTGTCGCGAACATCTATAGTATATTTATAGTTAATATGTATAAATAAATAAATATTATTTTCTTGTAATTTTAAAATTACAGCATTTTAATAAATTGATATGAAAGTATATATACTCTATATATAGTCTATGTGATTGTTTGTTACATGTAATCTCTGAAATGGTTGCACCGATTTCGACAGGACTGTTATTACTTTACCAAAAGGCACTCCTATTTTATATATCTGTATATATTTCATGTAATTTTGTAATTGTACCATAATATAATTTTCAACATTTCAATCAAGTCATAATATGCATAATATGCAGCTTTCCAAGTATATAAATAAAAATGAATTGCCGAAGGTATGTCTATGCGCATCAATTCAGAATGACTACACTCCACTAATTCTTTTTTCTTGTGTATTTAATTGTCAGAAAAAGATTTACATTAAAGGAGATATTTGAAAAATTGTATGAAAAAATGGAGAATCTGAATTAAAAAAATTCCATATAAAAAAGTTATTGCGTGAGACAAAAGATATTAGGAACTTCTTCATAAACATTGAAGGCTAACGTTCAGTCGTCAGTTTATCTCATTAAGTGATCGTGATCTCATTTTATTCGTTAGTAAATACATGCGACACTGGTGAGGGTAGCTAGTTCATAATGATATTATAAAGATAAATGTGATCTTGTTACGTTTTCACACTTAACTACTCAATCGCTCGTCATGAAATTTTGTATGCTTGTTGCCACGGGTACAGAAAAAGACATAGATGCACATTAACACGAGCGAAGCCGCGAGAAAAAGCTCGTTTGCAAAAAAAAAGTATACGGAATACATAATAAATACAATCATTCAAATGATACACATATTGGGCTAGGCTGCTGTCGAGCATCTTTCACTTTAGTCCTACATAGCGACTACGTACTGACTGTAATGCGACTTGCGATAAATGTTCGAAAAAATTGAAAGCCATGAAAAAATCGTTTCACTTAAAAATGAACGAGCCTTGTAGTAGTCGCATGTGATGTGTAACATATGACATGTTCTGAAGTCAATTTCTTTGTCATATTATTGATGGAATATATTCTAAAATAACCATAATCCGCATCCCGGAATCATAGCATATTATTTACTCGCATTTATTTTTAAATATGATGTATGTCACAAGTTCAATAATAAAGATAATTATTAATATAGTTTACACATAAAAATATAACCTCAGATTTGATACACCACACTGTATAACTGTAGATGAGTGCACAGCTGATTCCCTCCGCTCAACGCTCTGTTCACGCCCTTTCTGTAAATTATTTCTGTATACCTGGCATCCTATAGGAAAGATGATACACATGAACAAAATGTTTTTTAAATAGTCAATTACGTACTGTTCCATCCTAGCTAGTTTTGTTTTTTAGTTTGTTCTATTCTGCAGACTCTTGGTCCGCACCTTTTTTTGCTTCTATGTAGTATTTTTTTTTTACGTAAAAATCGTATCCGTGAGCATATTTTTTTATTTTTAGTACATCCCCAAACCCTCACTCCTTCCTTCCTTCATTCTCCACCCCCACCCTCCAAACACAGGCTGGCAAGGCAATAGCTACTCCGGAGGTGTTGCTAGTGTCTATGGACGGTGTTGATCACTTAGCATCAGGTAACCCACCTGATGGTTTGCCTCCTATGGCATAAAAATAAGAACTTATCAAAAGTATTAAATCAACTGTGTAGATAGACAGAGTGGTGTTTTTTTTAAAAGGCACCACAACTATATGAGAATAGAAGTATGTATGTGATAATTTGCTATCTACAGTGCGGTGCGGACTTCGTAAAAGTGTCCCAGAAACCTCCTATAGGAGTGGAGCATGTCCCATTTCAGCGTGTCGCGTCCTTAGACGGTGATGGCGATCGGATCGTCTATTACTATCTTGATGACAAGTGAGTGATTTTTTTTATAAATGAAACTTCCTAGCGGAGGGCTTTGGAACTCTGATCAGCAAACTTTTTGGGTAATGAAAAGTGGTGGGAGCGTACACTGTGAAGGGGAGAGTGTTGAAAATATCGGTTATTGTCCAATAACCGAAAGTTAAGCAACGTCGGGCGCTGTCAGCACTTGGATGGGTGACTACCCACCACTACCATGGAACACCACATTCGTCACTTTGGCTTTTTGTTCTTTTTTTTTTTAATTAACAGGTTTACCTGTAATACAAAAATTTCAATTCTATAGTGTGTTTTTATGATTTACCCTGTTTTCTTGTCCTTTAGTGTTGACCATAGTCTCACATGATGGTAGAGGACGAAACACACTAAACCTAAAAACAGCTGGCCCTCAAGTACATTTACCGAAACACGTTTGTACATGATTGACCTCTTATTTTCAACTTGAGAGTGTAGATAACCGATGGGCTGAGAATAATAGAGAAAAACCATGAAAATATACGTTGACCTTAAAACCAATAGGTTATTGAGTAATCAAGATTTTTTTAATAACTTACAATTAATAACAGTACTGTTGAAAAGTATAATATAATGTAACATTTTTGTAATTAGCTATGATTTAAGTAGTCTATAGTGAGCCAGATGAATATAATTTACTCTGTGGTAACACTTTTCTTTGTGTTTGCATTTACAGCAATAATCATCTCTGTACTCTTTTTATATCATTACATAATTAAAACGGTAAAAGGGCTTGTTTTAAACAGAAGATGCAGTTCATTAGGAATAATTGAACTTAAGTTGGTCCTTCGAGCCGGTTTGCATTTAAAGTTCAGCCAGCAGCAGGACAATGTAGTATTGAAAACCTTGAAATAGTTGTCAGTATGGATAATGAAATAAATAAGAAAGTGTTATATTTCATATGTAACTTTTGTAACTGAAATGTCGTTACAGCTTTATAAATTGTTAATATATAATATTTTAATTAATCTAATACTTTACATTCACAGAGAAAAAATGCATCTATTAGATGGTGATCGTATAGCGACTCTACTAGCTAGCTACGTGACGGAGTTACTTACAGCTTGCGAGGCTTCAGGTTTGAGTCTCGGTTTGGTGCAGACAGCATACGCCAATGGTGCATCTACCGCCTACATCACACAGCAATTGGTCAGTAAATAAATAAAATAAAATGTGTAAAGTAAAACTCACTTTAAAATCATGATAACAATGACTAAAATACATATGCACAATACACCTTAGAATACAATACAAAATAGGACTCTATGCAGTATAATAATAAAGTCTTTTTATTTCCGACTAT
>JACEII010000048.1:927735-945614 GCA_014332785.1 Antheraea mylitta
TCCAGCTTTCTCTATTGGGTCACCTTAGAATACAATACAAATTAGGACTCTATGCAGTATAATAATAAAGCTTTTTATTTTCCGCAATTTTTGATAGTAGTATGATGACAAAACTATTCCACTCTTGTCCAAAGGGGTCAAATATATACCTACGTTACTTTTAATGTGTAACTAAACCTTTTCCCTTTAATGTCATAAAAACTCTCACTTTAAAAATGTCAAATTAAACGAAATCGTGTATGCCCGTTAATTAATTAACACAATTAATATTATAGAAAGTACCGGTGACTTGCGTGAAGACCGGTGTAAAGCATCTTCATCACGCTGCTCTGTCTTATGATATTGGAGTTTACTTCGAGGCCAATGGACATGGTACTGTTGTGTACAGCGATAAAGCTAAAACTACCATAAGGAAGATTGTTGAAGATGGGTATGTCTCTATACATATCAGACTTCTTTTTTATATCATAGGAGGCAAACGAACAGGTGTGTCGCCTGATGTTAAGTGATCACCGCTGTCCATAGACGCTAGCAACGCCAGTGGTGTCGCAAGTAAGTTACCAACCTGTGTTGCAGGGAGAAAGGAGTGAGGGGGAAAGGAGGAAGGTGAGAAGTGATGGGCCTTCGGTGCTCTCACACACCGAATGAAACGTAACAAAGCAAGCACTGTTAATTCACGTCGGTGTTTCTGTGTGTCGGGTGGTACTACCCCGGGCGGGCCGACCCATTCATGCTGAAACCAGTAATAGCTTCAGTGTGGCTCTACCACTTTCAGTTTTTAATAAAATAAATAAACAGTCTTTTTTGGAACAAACTTGTAATGCTTTATCTTTTCATTATGCCATAGCTGATTCCTGGCGTAATGTATTCTTTTATATTTATAACTTATACGAAACAATTTCGATGTTCCACATCTGCCATGCGTCCTGTGACGGCTTAAGTTTTTTTCCTAAGTTATAGTTAATATTGAAATTCTTTTAAAGATTTCTTAATATTTTCTCATGGTAGTTAGTATTATTATTTAGGTATTTTTTTTAATGATTTCTGATAAATAAAACTATTCTTTCAGTGAACCTGAACAGCGTAAAGCGGCTCAACTGCTTCTAAACTTCATAGATATGACCAACGAGACAGTCGGAGATGCCATCTCTGATCTGTTCCTCGTGGAGACAGTACTTTGTGCTCGGGGTCAAGATGCACCACAGTGGCTCAGCGCTTACACAGACCTGCCCTGTCGTCAGCTTAAAGTTACAGTAAAGGTATTCAATTTTGAAGTGAAAATTTCTTTACATAGCATAATATTCATCATAAAGCATTAAGTCTTGCACTTAGATCTAACAAAATTAATTTAAGTATGTCAAAACCGGTGAATCTCTTTAATATTATTTTCAAAAGCTATTATTGGTATTACAGGTAAACATTTCAATTGTACGAATTTTTATTTATTAATTCAGCTCGAAAAACTATATCAGAAAATCCCTAACTTCAAATGTAATTAGTCTTTGGCAAGTAAACAAAATACAAAAAAGATGCGTCTTCTCATACTTATACTAGAATTATAATAAGGTGTCAAAGAATATAAATTAATTTCAGAACTTCATTCTTATTTTTTGTTGTCTGCTTTACATGAAATGTCCTGTCTCTGTCTTGAATCTTCCAACGATAATATAGTAAAATGAAATGGGTATGACGGAATTTATTGGGAGCTAGTTTATTTGTATTCAATGGGAGTGACAGATTTTAATGGGAGCTAGTTTGTTTGTATTAAATGGGAGTGACGGATTTTATTGCATGCTATTGGGAGTTGATTTGTTTGTATTAAATTGGAGTGATGGATTTTATTGGGAGCTAGTTTGTTTGTATTAAATGGGAGTGACGGATTTTATTGCCTGCCATTGGGAGTTGACCTGTATTTACTAAATTTAAGTGACGGATTCTATTGGGAGCTGATTTGTTTTTATTAAATGAAAATGACTATGTTTATTTACTGAGTGTTCGTTTGTCTGTTTTATTTAATTTTTTTTTTTTTAACACAGGACCGGAATACGATATCGACTGCTGATGCTGAGCGTCAGTGTACAGCACCTGAAGGTCTGCAGACTCGTATTGACGAACTGGTGCTTGAATACAAAAATGGCAGATCCTTTGTAAGACCATCAGGCACTGAGGATGTTGTCAGGGTCTACGCTGAGGCAGACACCCAAGAGGTAAGAACACTGTTTTTCTATAGCTATAATAAGAATGTAAATCTTCTACTAATGTGTCAGTATTTTTTAGATTTATGTGAATAAATTTGTTGTAGGTGTCTCTGAATACGTAATAAAAACCTCTTCGAAAAAATCATAAAGCATATCTTCAAGTAACACTTATTCTTTGTTTTATTAAAACCGGTTTGGTCTATCAAAAGCTATTGTATTTTTAGTGACAATCCGACTCAAGCACTAAAGGAAAGTAGACATGTAAATGAACTGTATACAATCAGATGACTTTAATCGCCGTTTTCTTTTTTTATATAAAGTTTCACGCGGACGAAGTCGCTGGCACAGCACAGCACAGTTAGCTGCTAACATATAAATACAGTGATACAGGATTCCCGGTTATACGCGTATCACGCCCAAACTACTATACTTAGGTCGTTTTTTTTAGAACCACTACGCGTTTAGTGATGTGTGTTTTCCCACTATGTATAAGTGGGGAAAGTGGTGTAGTCTGCATGGGCAGGAGAAGTGAAAGTATAACATTGTTTACGTCTGCCTACATAATGAGAGGCCATATCGAAAAAAAATTAAATGAAAATACCATGATATTTTTTTGACATTACTTTTTTGCGTCTCTAAGAAAAATAAAAAAATGTATCTACTACTTTTTGCGTGATATAATACACACAATACTAGAATTCTATCATTAAGCTTTCTTAAGATATTAATGAAATTTTCCGATTTAGCTCATTCGTTTCAAAGACCTTACATTATATTTATTGTAAAACATGACTTGTCACAAAATAAAAGAGTTTTTAGTGAAATCTTGGAATGTTCTACATAATGTAGTTTGGTTATTACGCACAAGCGAAGTGGGTAGAAAATAATTCCATGGAGCATGGATTCTGACTTGCAACAATAACTCCCTAGAAAGTTCTAACAAGACGGCCACCATCTTCTTAATTCATTAAAATGATCGCAAGAAATTTGTAATATCATTACGTACTCGACGATGGCTGTAAGAATCTGTTAGAAGATTTGTTGCCAAAAATAAATGATACAAAATTAAAAAGTTTATGTTAAAAATATCAATGATATTCACCATTTTCTGACGGAATGTGGCAAGAACAATAATGTTAGAACGAATTTAATTAAAAAAATGTAATTTAAATAAACTGGATGTCGGCATGTTCCATAGTATTTTAGCAAAACGAGTTAAGTTGCTAAAATGCTATGTGAAATGAGTGAATGGTGATTTTATAAAAGATGTACGAAAGACTTTAACGTTAGTATAGTTCGGTTATGATGGGGCTGTAGTGATTTGAGTCAAAAGCCCCTAAATAAAATTAAAAAAAAAAAAAACTTTGTTTTCCAGTCGGCAGATAAACTTGCCGGGCAAGTTGCCCAAGCTGTTTACGATCTCGCAGGTGGTGTTGGAGAACGTCCTCAGTTATCTGCATAAAAGTATCCACCCTACATACAAACTGTATTGGGCCATTTAAGTATTATGTATGCACTGATAGAGGATGGAGGGGGGAATCAAAGGATTTGCATACTTTTATTGACATATGGGTTGGGGGGTCCGGGTAGTGATTACGTCAGCTATATTTCACCGGAACAGATTTAAATAAATGTTATTATGGAAGGGGTTCTTACACCCCAAAGCATTGCTTACTTTTGCTGACCAGGGGGGCGGGGCGGTCAGAGATTACAAAAAAATCTGCTTACGTAATTCTTGAACGGCCCTTATTGACAAAATGCACTTTCAAATATGACCAAAACGGAAAAATAGAGACGTTTTTTTATCGATAAAGCGGCTCTAGCTATGTTTTTTTCATGTAATCATCCTCGGTTAATTTTTGTTTAATTCTATCAATAAACCATTTAATTTTTTTGCTTACATATTTCTATCAGGTAAACTATTTATAGCCGATCTTTGTTTTTCATCGTTTAAGGGTCCCAAAAATAGACCATTATTTTATCCCTTATCGATAAACCGTATCAAACTTTTTGCTTATTTTTATCGATAAACTGAAGCGAGCTAAGCTTTGATTCGTTTTTTTTTTTTAATCTCATGTTACTTTTGTTTTGGAAATAATCACAATATACTTCACAAGTTAGTAATTTATCAGTAATTCTTCAATAAAAAATGGACATCGTAAACTTAAAAATGGAAATTGGATTTAATTTTTTATCTTAGCAATAGATGTCGCTGTTTTAAAAATAAAAACATTGAAGGAAGAATTGCTATTTTTGAATATGAAAGTGCATTTAATAATCTTTTTTATATATATTTTCAATTATACAACGCAGTACTAGTCTTATCGATTGATCTAATCTGAGATTATTAATATTATTTGTACTGATTTATTGGACCAATTTTATGTTAAAACTAATAACGGATTGTGTTGTGTTTTAGATTTAAAATTTAGAAACAAATAAAGTATATAAAAAAATAGAATTTTGTAACAAAATGTGAATTTCAAAGTATTAGGTAAGTAAGTTTAACTCACTTATAAAAATATACGTATTTAATGTTTAATATGTTGCATGCTTTATTATGAAACTTACACTGCCTTATAGAATTTTAATTGTATTAATCGACCTTATTTTTAATTGATTTTGTTAAAATGTAGTTATGTTTTTATATGGAGCCTACTGATTTGATTATAAAAAATTTTAATTGAAGGTTACGTTTTTCCTGAATGTAAGACTATATTTGATCAAATTTTATATTATAATTAATGTGAACGAAGTCGCGAGCGATTATTAGTTTCTATTCGTTCCAAATGATTGACTACAATTTTATATCGAGGAAGGAGTGTTTTTTATCCCATAGAGTAAATTGATAACTACTAATGTCAAACTCGTAAATAATGTTGCCACATTCTTATTTCTATTGTTGTACGTTTTATTTTATTTCATGACTCTTGGGACTGTATTTATTTATTATTATCATTACATAACTGAGGAAATAAAATATCTAGATAATAGAAAATATCTAGAGAATAAATAGCAATCTACTGAAAAAAAATTGTTTATGACAATCGCCATTTCGTTTACCTCTTTCAGACTTCCACTTGTGTATAGTGTGCGTCAAACTTTTTGACCGTCCTGAATATAGCTGCGTCGATTACAAATTACGTAACAATAGGTATTTTATTATTTGCATAATATTGAGACAACTTAAGGATAAATAACTCTGCCAATTTAGATTCCAATAATACTACTTTTACTTTGTTTTGTGTTAAAATCTTAATTATAGTATACGCAAGCCCGTACTTACGGCTATATTCAGAACGACCAAAGAGTTTGGCGTGGACTATAATATTGAAAGTTCTGTTTAGTAATAACTAGGTCAATTGTTGATGAGATCCAGGCCTTTAAATATTACTATCGTGATTCAAAATCCTTTTTTTTTATTATAGTGAATCGGTATTGTATCTGAATCGGTAAGAAAAATCGTTTCTGTGGGTAGTAAAATTAAACTAACTAAGAACATGTTTTTTTTTTCTATGGTTTTAAAAATCCATTATTAGTACTGATTACTTTATTAGCGGACCAATTTTATTTTGTGATTTTTTATGGAAATAAAAGGTGTGTTTTTTATAATTGACGAATTCAGATTATAAGGATTTTTTATTGATGATTAATCAGTTCAATTGGTTGATTGATAAATTTATGATTTAATTATTTTATAATGAGTATATTTGCTAATGAAAACAATATATATAAGATAGACTAAGATAAAACAGTTCAGTTCTTTTTAATTTCTGTTCATTAAATAATTTTCATTTTTTTTTGTTCTTTTGTAGTTCCTAACGAGCTTAGGTGTTATCAAATAAAAAAAAAATGGATGTAGTTATATTTGTACAATTTTCAATACAGAAACTCAATATATACAGATATTAATGTATATAATATTTTGCACCCTTATTCTGATCGAAATTAAGTCACTGGACTTATTAGTTTAAATTCTAATAGTTTATTTCACTATACCTACCTATATTATTGCATCGGTCAATTATTAGTTACCATTTTATATATTGCGTTTTAACTGTTACTATATCTTTATTATGTTTTTATATTATATATTTTGTTTGATTTATATATCATGTTTGTATTAATACAACAAATAGAATCATAAATATGTCTTCAAGTAATGTAATTTTATTTGAGTAAATAATTCGAATTTTTTAGAACAATATAAATTATTTTTATAAAAATGTATAAATAAATATATGTGTACGAGAATTTTAATTTATGATCAGATCGTATTATAGATAAAAATGACGTAAATTATCAAGTTACGTGAGAATTAAGTGTAATAAAAATGTCAGATAAAATAATTGTATCTTAATATCAAAATAATAATAAACACGAAACATAACTACGTCTTTATGTACAACTTAAAAAAAATGACAATCACAACAAAAATGACTTATTTTATATTTTTTAATGAAAATTATAAATATATATATAACAAAATTAATATTACAATATATAACTATTAACTGAGCCGAGTGAGTAGAAAGAAATACATAATAAAAAGTTAACAAACAATCATTAACTTAGACGGGTAAACAAACAAGTTATATCACATTAAGTAATTTTTAACTTTGCTGGGTAAGCAGGAATATGATAATAAATTTTACAATAAATAATCGTTAACTTGGCCGGGTATGCAAAAGTAAATATATAATAATATAACTAACTAGGGGTTTTGAGTATTTTAATTTTTGTAACTATGACGTTTTACACACTGGTCAGTCTCGGATCCAGTGGGGGGTATACTGGAGTATATGTCCCAATCGGTGTGAGAAGTATTGAAAGAAGCCAAATATCGACTTCAAGGACTTAAATCCACGTTATGGAACAACTATACCGTTACACTAAATGGTTCAGTTCTCTATTACATTTACTAGTGGGTCAATATTATTATTGAGACAGGATTATTGTTGCACTATCTGAATTTGTCATTTTATCTTGATATTTAGCGAATTCTGCTAACATTTTTTTCTTTTGCAGTAGGGGCTTAATACTGAGTATATCAGCATGACTAACAATTTACTCTTATTAATTAGTATAGCTGAAACTGTTAAGAAACGTACAAGAATCATTTTAAAAACTTGTTACTAGATAATAAAGATAATGAATGCATTGTAATATCGCTATGTACAGATATGATATTATAATTTGGTCCTTCGAAGATGATAGTTTATTTAGGTTCTTCGAGATCTTAACTGTTGGATTTCATCTCTAAGTATTTTAGAACTAGCCTGTGCCCGCGACTTCGTTCGCGTGGAACAGATACAATGGGCTATCGCTAACACAGCGGAAGCTCTCAAGTTGAAAAAAAAAACGATTTTTATACATTCTTTACTGGTGCTCCGCTCCTGTGGGTTTTAGCCGGATAATAAATAGCCTATAACCATTCTTAATAAATAAGCTAAATAACATTGAAAGAATTATTCAAATCGGACCAGTAGTTGCTGAGATTACCCCCTACAACGTCACAAACTCACAAACTTTACCTCTTTATAATATTAGTATATATGAGGGTTATAGAATCAAATGCTGCTAAGAGCGTAACCGAGATTTAAGCTGTCTTTGATGTTTGCAGCCGGTTTTAAGATGACTTTGATCCCAATAGAGATTTTTAGACTGATTTTTGTATTACTGTGAGCTGGTTTTGATGTAAAATTATAAGTTAAGGTTGTAGACAATTGACAGACGTTTATTTTTGCATTCACAGTTCATATTTAAAAAAAACATGCAACTAGCTGCATTTGATTCTATACCCCTCATATTATCTATTCCTGTTTCAATTGAATTGGTTGGTTTGCATTTTTGTCTGTTATCCAGCATGTACGTAATGTTTAAGTATTCATATACGAGTTTGGGTCCTAAATAGGAGTACTAATATTTGAAAAAGCTCGCTGAATGCACCATTTGAGTTCTTTTTTTTGCATTAGGAAACCAATAGGATGTGAATTGTAAAATGCTTGATTGCAGCTGATACTCTATGTCATTAACAGTATGGTCGCGATCGATCGGAGGGGGGGGGGGGGGATATTTATGTAGGTTCCGAACTGTAGGCTTTTCTGGAGTCCTTTTGAATTCGCCTATAACACATCGTTTAAGGTGTCCCTTAGGCTTATAGTCTTCATTTTTAGGTCGCTTTTACGTTGCTAAAAATTACCAATTAACTTGCCAAGGACTGGTGTTACTCGCGTCCACAGGTGTACCTCTCATTCCTCTACGCATGCCACCAGAGTGGTATTAAAAAGTACCAAATTTTTGGCTGCTGCACTGTTGCATACATTGAATCTCGCAACGACAAACGAGAGTAATCAATCAGTCGACGATAATAAAAGATGGTCATAGGTCCTGCGATTCAAAATAAACCTAATTCCATAACCCACATGCAGTTTATGACCGCCAGAGGTCGTTTACACTCCTCGAGATAACGTAAAAATGTGCAGAACGTAAACATCTTCAAACAACTTCAGGCACATCTGATAACGTCAATTTGAAGTACTTTACGCGTTATATTTAGTATCTTATCGCGTTTTGCGCTCAAACTATCACGTTATCAAACCATAGAATATCGGTTGATAGCGGTACTGTAGGAGTTCTCAGCTATTGTAAACAAGTGTAATATATACCATGCATTCATAAATTGATAAAACTTGGAATTTTCAGATACCCTTGTGTCTTTAGAATCTAATTCATATTTCAACAGGATTTTTTTTTAATTACATAGTTATATATTTTGTTTGCAATATTTACATATAAAAAAAAAACCGTTTCTCTGTTCATAATTGCTGTTTTATTTTTAGTGCTGCTGTTAGGGTCATCTAAACTGTCTGTTGTAAAAGTCATAAGACTTGAGACACCCAAGCCAACCTCACCTGCACGTGGTGCACCTTGCTGAATAACGAACGAAGCAATGGCGATAGCGGGGTGGTAGGGTTTTACAGCCCGACTGGGTCGCAACCATCATGCATATGACGAAAAAGTCCGTAATAGTGATTCGCTTCTACGGGTCGCGTTTCGGGATCAGCCTGTGCATATCCAGCTTATTACAGGCCGGCATGATAGTGGCGACCGGCGATGGACAGTGTGTCAATCGGTGGTCGCTATTATTTTTGGATTGTACTATGCTTACTATCAGGCATAGTGTAGTCACTTTGCCGTGCTACAATAAAAAAAAATCGAACACTTCACTTCCTAGAATATATCTAAGATGATTAATAATTTGTATAAAACTTAAGTTAGTAAAATTGTATTACGTACGTATGTAAGTAGGTGCTGGTTTACGGAATGCCTTACAAAATAAAAATACAAGGTTAGAATTACAATGTAATTAGAGGTAATAGAGACAAATTTATCTATCGATTATCGAAATTATTTCTTGTGAGAATATTGTGTGTGTTTTTATTATGTTTATGCTAATGTTGTAATAATTAAACCTTAATAATACATATCAGTTGTTTTATTTATAAGAGACGTATAAAAAATAGTTTATAATATTGCTGTTATTATCTTCTACATAAATAAAATCATAGAAATCTGCAGTTGTTCGCTAAACCAGGGATTCTCAAACTGGGTTCTACGGAACCTAGGAGTTCCGTAGAATAGTGATTAGGGTTCCACCGAATTCGTTTTTATACAAAAAAAAAAAACAACAAATACAGGTCAAAATTGGATGCTACCCCAGATAAACGCATACAAATATCGTACATAATACCAAACTATAAAACAGTAATACAATTTCATACTTCACGTTAAAACTTTAAGAATAATGCGTTTCAAACTTGTTCTTCAATAAATAAATAAAATAAATTTCAGTGTTGATTAGTAATCATTTGATACGGGGTCCATAAACAAAAGGTATTTCGTTGGATTTCCGTTATCTTGTTTAGGAACCTCTGCGCTAAACTACTGGATTTCGATTATATTTTTTAGTTTTTCTTTCTTAGACAATTTGTCCTCATGTAAAACAAGAATTATCACGATACATTCATTAAATATAAAGGTATGAAAGTATTAAGAAACTACGATTCTATGAACACCCCGCGTTAACGATGTTTTCTTGCCGGGAAGAATTGATACGCACACTCTAAAGAGGAACTAAACCCGACTGAGTTTCTTGCCAGTCTATCTCGATAATAGATTTGTTTTGCAAAACTAATAGTTTTGACGTTCATAAGCGCCTTCTCAATGTCTATATGTGATTATGAAACAAAAGAAATATACCTACATTCTGTAAGCAAGGTATTTTTTTTTTTGTTTTCAATTTTTATGTTTTTTCGTCTGTACATAGAATATTTATTTTATAATTATAGGTAGGTGGTAGAGCCACGCTGAATTTATTGTTGGCTTCAGCATGAATAGGTCGGCTCGTCCGGGCTAATGCCGCCCCCTCACGAAGAACCGACGTGAAGTGGCAGTGTTTGCATTGTTGCGTTTGTTCGGTTAGTGAGAGCGCCCGAGGCCCACCTCTCTCCTCTTTTCTTACCCCCCAAAACAGGTTGGCAACGCACCTGTGACTCTTCTGGTATTGCAAGTGTCTATAGACGGTGGTGATCACTGAAGATCAGGTAGCGCGCCTGTTCGTTTGACTCCTATTTTATAAAAAAATATAGATATATTTAAATAGTTAAATATACAATCCAGACTAATTCGTGGGTGTCAGCTTTTTACTGCACAGAAAAAGCGTAAACAAGAAAGCGATCAATTCTAAAGTCGATCAATCTTGTTTTATTTCTCTTCTTTCGACACCTACTTTGACAATTGGCTATCTTTTTTTAAGTAAAACTTCTTTAGGCGCGGCTAGGAGGTAAACGGACGACAATGCAAAGGAATTCTGTTACGGTAATATGGCGACACGTTGTTTCTGTACCATCCGGTTTTTAAATATCTTTGATTTTGCCAATAAATAGTTTATAAACAAATCATATAATACAATTAATTAGGGATATATCGGAGCCCGACCATGCTGTCATCTGGTTTCAATGTAAGTAACAAGTTAAATCAAAGATTCATAATCAGTAGTGCCATCTATCAGCAAATTCGGATCTTTGATAACACAAAAAAATGCTAGCAACTCTTTTGTTATAAAGTAAATAAAATATAGAACAGTATGCGTTCATTTTTATTAGAAAAGGTGTTGTGAAACTTTCGTGTTCGAAAAAGTTTGTGGCCCTTTTCTTAGAACTATCTAAATATTTTTTGTAACATTTCATGATTCTTATTAGATTTTATTTTCTATACACTTGTGCATTATAATTAAGTTATATATAACACAAGGAGCGATACACAATAAATTATGATATAACAAGTTTACAATCTACCAAAAACTCCTTGTTAAGTCTATATGGTTAGAAATACAGATTCTATTACACATTTTTACATTAGAATATTTAAATTCAAAGTATGACAGCGATTGCGCCCTTTATTACGTTGATACTATTTATTTTGGTGCGAAATTTTTTTGTCCTAAAAGTGCCACTTTGCCACACCGTTTTCCACCTTATTAGATTACATTTACGAAATATAATATACATCAACAATCTAAGTTATTTTTTTTTACCAATTGTAAAGATTATAAGTGCATATTTGTAATATTATTAATATTGTAAAAAATTTTTAACATAATTGAAATAAAACTTCGTTAAATAACAAATTAATGTCTTTATTTAATAACAATTAAAACAATACTATATCCAGGATCGGAACATAATCATTATATAATATTTCTTACACAAATGCAACATATGAAATATTACTTTTATTTTGTTTTATTATATTATATTAACAAGCATAAATTGAAACACATCTCAGACCCAATAAAAGAAAACTTATCTTTTATAAACCTGGAATGGGAAGTGTGATAAACATGAATAGATGCTCATGATCTGAATACTATAACAGGAATAATTCACAGATAAATCTGTAAATAGCAGTTAATAAAAGCATTCCAAAATCTTTTCAGTACTAAGTTTCCTTAATCGAATTTTTCTATAGTAACCCATTCATTACTAAAGTAGATACCTCAGAAAAATAAAATTGTAGTAGATACCTCAGAAAAATAAAATTGTTAAAATTGTGCCGTCACAGGACGCCTGGCAGATGTGAAACATCGAAATTGTTTTGTATAAGTTATATGCATAAAAGAAACAGATTACGACAGGAATCAGCTATGGCATACTAAAAAGAAAATGCATTACAAATTTGTTGCCTAAAATAATGACTTGAAATGAATGAATTGTTACATAAATATCCATTTTTATTCAATACAAAAATTCAACTAGGGGCAGGTGCGGTGTGTTTGGCGGCATTTATCAAAGGGCGTTAGAACGTCCGCGCGTCCCATAACACTAGTAAAACGTGTGGCTGACAAAACAGTTTGGATCTTTTGATTATACAAATAGGGTTGCAAATGTTTTTAAGTATTTTTCGTTAATACTGCAAAGTCCGTCTTTTGCGTCGCCACGCCAACAATCAGGTTTACCCTCCGACCATAGATGTTTCACATGAGAAGTATGTAAATGCTGGATTCAATTGTAATAATTTATGTTACATCAAAAAACAGAACATTTATTTAAACTAGAACAGCCTTAATAAAACACTTTTTCATGTGAATTTACAACACCAATAAACATATCATCTACACATATATACATTTTAGAGATCAGGTAATAATTCGTTAATATTTTGTGCACTTCATTAAATCTTAACAAGTAATTATACAACTTATTACTATTGTGATAAAATTTCAAATGCAATAGTTAAATTTTTTGGAATGTCTCCAATCATTCCACATAAATATCAAATTTTCATATCACCTTATGCTCTACTAAAGTTACAACCAATCGTAACATTCATCATATAACTTATTTAATAATATAGTATTATATAATAATTATCAATCTTTAAGGCATAAACATATTTATAATTTATGATGAATCAACATTAAAAATCTCTGAAGCTATAAGAACATTTTTAAAACATGAGTAGCCTATAATCCTATATATATGTTTATATTAACGCATAGTTGACCAGCCCTGTTAACCTCTTCTGAACATTGCACCTGGCTACAAAGTCGACTCATGATGTGCTTTTCTAAATAGTTAGTAAAATAAGGTCTTTTTCGAAATGAAAACACTTTAGTCCTGGAAAAGTCTTTACAGCTTTATCAAACTACTGAAGTGAGCGCTGAAGGCACTCACCTGATTTGGGATGTTTGGGCGACTACCTCAAGGGTGCACTGCACACCTCGGCTTGGGCTGTTGCCTGTTTTATGCAAAAATCACGACCTATCTGAGCGAATCTAAGCTATCTAGATATACGTATATGAGTTATTGAAACATGCAAAATAAGAAGTAATAGCCAGTGATATAGAACAAATTCTCAGTAGAAATGCAAGTCAACTATGTGTTAATAAGCCTCATTAGAGTATCTACAGATTGTAACAATTATAGATATAACATCTTCTGTGAATGTGCTAAATATTGACATATTTAATACATAAAATGACTTTTATAACATAATAATGTGATATATTTATAGTATATTCTGGTAACTTCATTAGATTCTCATAGATTATACTCTACATCAGGGCTTCCCAAACTATGGCCCGTGGGCTTGAATTGTTGTGGAATGTAAAATTTTTTTTATCTTCTCTTTCCCGAAACTGATGTATTTC
The DNA here is from genome assembly GCA_014332785.1 of Antheraea mylitta. NCBI lineage: Eukaryota > Metazoa > Arthropoda > Insecta > Lepidoptera > Saturniidae > Antheraea > Antheraea mylitta. Next base: position 941,647 of record JACEII010000048.1, read on the forward strand.
GGGCTAAAAATGGGCTTGATGATAGGCAGTACCTACCTTTGTGAAAGTGCATATTCAACATTGAAGCTTATAAAATCGAAATACAGGTCTTCAGTGACAGACACTTCACTTAAACATGAACTGCGTCTAGCTACTTATTATAATATTGAGGTTGATATTGACAGAATTGTAAAAGACAAATTAATGAAAAACTAGATAATAAAATAATGATAGCTATTATACCTGTATTTTATTTTTTATAAGTATTTTGCAGCCCCTCCAATGTACTTAGTTATTTTTGTTGGCCCTGAGTCCCATCTAGTTTGGACAGCCCTGCTTTACATAATTATGTATAATTGTCAGAGATCTTGAAAAATAAAGAATTGTAAGGTATTTTCATACTTTAAGAGTATAAAAAAAGAAAAGGGAGTTAAATCTCAATTCTCTTTTTTTTATATCATAAGAGGCAAACAAACAGATGGGTCACCTGATGTTAGGTGATCACCACCGTCCATAGACACTTGCAACACCAGAGGAGTCACAAGTGCGTTGCCAGCCTGTTTTTGGGAGGAGGGCGGGGGGGGGACAAGAAGGGAAGGAGGAAGTGGAAGGGGAGGGTAGGTGGGTCTCCGGCTCTCTCACTGACCAAACGAAACGCAACAATGCAAGCACTGTTACTTCACGTCGGTTTTCTGTGAGAGGTGCTTCCCTGGATAAGCCGACCCATTCATGCTGAACACAATAATAGCTTCAGCTTGGCTCTACCACTACTACATGGTTTACTACATCTCTTTCATGTTTCATAATTCTCGGATAGTATATACTTATACTTGTAAGAAGTATAATAATGAATCATGATATATTTTTCATTTTAAATTATAGCAATATGTGCCTTTGTTAATATCTTTTTGTTTAATTAGTATTAATAGAAATGATTTTCTCATCTTTTTAAGGAAGTAGTGGTAACTTAGATAAAGTGCAACAAAGTCAAGTTTAGTGTGGATATACATGACAAGAACATTCTAGAAAATGTTTGAATTAACAATTTACCAACAAGAAAATGTAGAAGAATTACATTGACCACTTCTAAACACATGAAAGGCACAAAATATTTGCACTTTTAGATTTCTTAATTCTACTAATTGGGAATACTCATTAAGTTCTAGGCTCGAAAGAAACTAGCCAACTAATGTGATTCTCTCGATATTTATAATGACTATCTAATGTTATGACATATTTTGTGTCTAAGCCAATATTGGCCCTAAATATGGTGCTTGATCACAATAAAAACATTTTGGCACATCTACCTCCTCTAATTCAACCATGTTAGTACTTATTACATTCGCTACATGGTAGTATCTACATCTCCTCGGACCAATATCCTCAATTAGAGTATCATATGGTGGTGAAAGAATGTCAAAGAATGCTGCCGGCAACTCCAAGGCCTCGATTTCATGGTAATTAGATAATGTCGGGGTGAGGACACAAGTTCCAGAGGTAGCTCTACAGACACGGTCACTTGATATTTCGGCAAATAATTTTCTTTTTTTATGTATCCCTTTTACTAATCGTGCCGCTTCAGACTTGGCGCGCAACGCAAAATCAAAAGGACTTACCTCCTCATTCAAAGGGTATTCGGTAAAACTTCTTATATTTACGGCACCCGAGATCACCTTTAGAAGACCGTGCATGTGAGGATGGTCATGTAATGGCATCCTGAACCCAGGTTTCAAAACAAAGATACTCATGTTTATTTGTTTATTTTGGAACACCTCGATATATGTGCATGGAGCTTTGTTCGGTTGCCGCCAAGTTTCAAGGTCGCTTAACGTCTTGTCGAAACCCAAGTCTTCAGCTTTTAAAGCATCCATCATAGTTTTAAGTTTGTCCAAATTTGTTGTTAGATCACATTTGGACCTTTCATCGAACGTTCGGAGCGCGTGCCGGTATATAGAAACTATTGGTGGTACTTTGACAATCTCCATGGCTGACTTCACTTCATTTCTAATATCCATGTGAAACTTGCCTGCACTAACACACAAAAATTTTCTTTTTACTAATAACGTTGAAAATAATCTCGACGATAACAAAGCGCAACTGTCAACGAAAGTCATTTTTCAGCTATAATTTTTTTGTAACGTTCCTTTATACGCTATATTGTGTTAAGGCAACGAAGCCTTATAAATGAAATGATTTTAAATCTATGGGTATTAAAAAAATATTTGAAATTATTATAATTAGTATAATTTAATATTACATATGACAAATATGAATTATAAACGCTTATAATGTGCTAAGAATGCCATCTATTACCAAAACTTGAACTTGACATTGTTCGAAAACGAAATAAATCATTTTCTACTTTAACTTCACTTCTATCAGAGTCCAGAGAAATACTTGCTTCTTTAGCCGACTATATAAGTCCAAATCAGAATTCGAATTAATTTTTCACGATATTCCGAATTTTGAAGATATAACCCCCACTGTTTTTTACGATCTGTAAAAAACGTATATTTAAAACATGGAATTGTCATTTTTTGGGTTGATTGCTACAATAAATAAAATCAACATAATATAAAACAGCATAAACTTTGAAATTGTATTTTAATATAGCAGTGCCATCTACTATCACGTAGTATAAGCAAATCTCTATTTTATAAACATCAATATAGTCACGAAAAAAAAAGTTATCCTTACTTCTACTAGTATTTACTTATCAAATTCCAACAGATGTCACTGACTACCGAAATCGTTTCAAAAGTAATGTTAGAATAATACATTAGTCAATGACTAAGAAAATCATTTAAAAAAAGGTAAAATGTCATATTAATTGTTAGCTGAAGATCTATAATTTCAATTGTATAATCTATAAGTGTGCTGTGTCCGTATATGACTTTTCCGTTTTACTTTTTATATCAATTCTTATGAATGTTTAATAACTATAAATAAAAACTATATTAATAATTATTGTTTATAATATATGATATTTATAAGGGATTGGCATAAAATTTCAGACAACGACATTAGATTAACACCGTCTAATACTATTTACAACCCGTTTAGCATTCTCAAAACAATTAAATAAAAATAAATGTGAATACACTCAGTGTTCTGTGATCCTACTCAATAAAATATATAACGATGGAGGTCAAATTTTATGTGTGGTCTCTGGCAGCGGTGAGCCGCGGGTGGCGTATAGTTACCACTTAAATAAATACAATGCTCATTGTTACCGTTCTATGGGATTTTATTGAGTTTCCAGCACAGTCTGTGTTTTATCGAACGCGTAACAATTAACGTGAAACTATAAACATAGATAAATTCATCAATACAAATAGATTGTTCGAGTTTTGTGTTAGAAAAATATAGTTTTATGTCACGTTGGATGTAACGCAGAGTTTAACGTTTTTATTAGAGGAATTAATTACATACCTATCCTATCTATCTATACTTGTATTAGGAAATGTTTTACATATAAAACTAAAAGTGTAAATTAATGATTTTCACGCGGTTTTCACTAGTAGATAGAATGATTCATGGGGAGGCTTAGGTATAATTTGTCAAGGTTTTCTTTTTAATAGCTCATTAGTACGTTATCTGCCTGTAAAAATCTCGTGAAAATTGGTCGAACCAATTTGGAGATACATAGGACTGCAGACGAAGTCTTGGCCCAACAAAATAATAATAGTCTAAGTTACTTCTTATATTGTGAGTTATCTGCCAGTGTCAGTCCCGTGAAATTCGATCCAACCATTTTGGAAATAGCAATGCGGACGAAGTCGCGGAAAAATACAATAGAATATGTCAACAGCTACAATTTCCGTTATCTGTCAGTAAAGTCCCGTTAAAATAGGCCCAATCCAGTTAAAATTAGTTGTCTCAATAATTATGGTAGGTATGCACAAAGTTCATTTATTTGTTATGTTCAGTTCATTAGGAAAACTTTACGTATATATGCAATGAAAATGTAGGATATTTATTTTTTCGAT
>JACEII010000048.1:950614-1055784 GCA_014332785.1 Antheraea mylitta
AATCATGCCAGCGAACGATCAGTACTAGCCTGTCCCTCGAAACAGAGCGTGCTCACGCCCACGCCCGCGTAACCACAGATCACGCCGCCGTGGTCTGGGGATTAATTTCGCTCCCGCACACCCGATTAGGACTCCCACAGCAGCGGTTCAAGCCTAGGTTCGATCCCTCGGTAGGGAGTCCTTGAGTGCGTTGCTTGCGCGATACGGTGACACACAAATATACATTACTGCTACAACACTACACGATCAGCCCCACACACGTGCAAGCTACACGCTTACACATGAAAGTGGAAGGGTTTACTTTTTTCCCTTGTCGAACTGAAAAACTCTCAATTTTGCGATAATAAATATATGGAGGAGTTGTTGAGGCGTGTATGCTTGGTACACATATACGTTTTAACAACTCATACACATATGAATGGTTGGCTAGGTTAGCTAAGATAGGTCGCGATTTTGCATGCAACAGGCAACAGCCAAGCCGAGGTGTGCCGTGCACCCTTGAGCTGGTTGCCAAAATAAAATCGGCTGAGTGCCTTAAGCGCTCGCTTTAGTAGTCCGGTAAAGCTGTTAAGACGTTACTGGGTCAATAGCGTAGTCATTTCGAAAAAAAAAGACCGGATCTAGACGCTCATCGCCTCTCATAGGCTTAGCATGTAGATTTAGGCATGACCTGGTTGCCATGATAAAATCGGCTGAGTGCCTTAAGCGCTCGCCTTAGTAGTCCGGTGAAGCTGTTAAGACCTTGCTGGGTCAATAGCGTAGACATTTCGAAAAAAAAAATCACACCGGTGAAGCAATACAAGTTACTACAGTCAAATTAGGTAGACATTTCTTGTTTTTTTTTGTTTCTTGTTATTTGTAATGACTGAATTTATAGGGAAGGTATCAATGAGACATTTGTAGGAAATGTAATTTTCTTTAAAAAAGGATTTTGAACCAAATTTCTAAGAACGATATTTCTATATATGCCGGTACATAAATGTTCCTAATTAATTAGTATCTACATGACTAGACCCTGTCCGTGACTTCGTTCGCTTAGTAATTGTTTGGGTCGATTCACCGATATATTCCCAAACACTAATCACGGGTAATGGGCTTCTCACTTCAAATCAGTGCGTTTAAAAAATAAGCACTATACTGCTGCCAACATAACAAAATTATCATACAGCTGCAGTTATTGTTTGCACGAAATTGTTACTACGACGTCACATTAAAGTTCGCTCATCGCTGTGTTTGATTATTGTTTTCATACAACCTCTGTCCTAAAACTCTTATACAAATAACTGTAAATTGTGTTGCCTCGCGGCTCGTGTTATTGAACGTTTATATATGGACATATGGAGTGTATAGTGACGTGATGAACAATCATATATTAAATGGGTGATACATTTAAATGTGTCTCGCGGATGACGCTGCGACGGATACGTGCTCGAGCTTCACGGTCTGGGCCTTGGACAATCATCAGGTGAGTTAGATGGTTATTTGCCCTGTTATTGGTGAGAGAGAATCCAGCGGTGTAAGACTCGATGCTGCCAACCCCTCTAGGCCATAGTATCGTCGTCATAGCGGTCGAAATAATTAATATTTTTGAAAACGCTGCTACAGTAATAGTTACTTTGGGCTAACGCTAACACGTAGCAGATGCTCTTAACATGAAACAAAAAACCCGATTTTAAAACATTCTTCATTGATGCTCCGCTCCTATTGGTCTTAGCATGATGATATTTAGCCTATAACCTTCCTCAATAAATAAGCTATTTAATAATCCACTCGGACCAGTATTACCAGAAATTAGCGAATTTAACTAAATAAAGTCTCCAACTTTGTAATATCAGTAGATATATATTACTACTCTTCTTTCATACTTAACTCGAGCCGTCATTCAAATTATAATAACTTTTGTTGGAGCGAACTGATTTAATTATAACAAAGGCTAAGTAAGTTACTTTCGATATATGCTTTATGATATTCTTGGAGAGGTTTTATTGTGAATTGAGTACTTTAGCAGTGATGCGTGTTCATACAAGAGCAACAAGGCAACAAGGCACACAGACATTTGTAATAATTATTGAAATGTATTTTCTTACTTATTCCTAGACAGCTGAAACATTTTTTTTTTCACGAAAATCAAAAATGGACAGACATGTTAGATTTACATTTTTATTATATGTGTAAAAGATCAAGGAGTTTCAAGCATTCGGTAGTAGTTTTTCCATGACGTCACGCGTGGGCACTGCACATTAGTTGTAAAAGCTATCATTGCGCCAATTCCGACATTATTTATAATACAAATAAATTATTTCAGCTAGTCCCCGACATCTGCAATTAGATGTATAGGAGCTCGAGTTACCGATCACTGAACGAGAACTTACGACGGTGAACCAAGAATTTTTTATAAATTCTTACAACGAAATTAATGGATTATCGGATATCGGATGACCGTACTTACACATTGTTGTTTTCGCTTTTGTAAACGATTTAAAATTAGATCGAAGGTATATAAGGTTTGTTATAAAAATACTAGCTTTTACTAGTAGCTTTGGTCGCGTTAATGTAGGAACAGGATATTTTTTCCGGATAAAGGGATTTAGGTGGTAGAGCCACGCTGAAGCTATTACTGGTTTCAGTATGAATGGGCCGGCTCGCCAGGGCTAGTACCACCCTCTCACGGAAAACGTGAATTAAAGGTGCTTGCATTGTTGCGTGTCGTTCGGTCAGTGAGAGCGCCGGAGGCCCACCTCTCCTCCCTTATTCCCTTCCACCCCTCACTTATCCCTTTCCTCTTTACCCCCCAAACACGGGTTGGCAACGCACGCAAGTCGCAAACGTTCCTGGTGTTGCTAGTGTCTATGGACGACGGTGATCACTTTAAATCACGTGACCCGCCTGTTCGTTTGCCTCCAATGAATTATGAGAGAAAAAAAAAACGAAAATTATGGATTTTGGTATACCGGATGACCGTACTTACACATTGTTGTTTTCGCTTTTGTAAACGATTTAAAATGAGATCAAGGTATATAAGGTTTGTTATTAAACAATACTAGCTTTTACTAGCAGCTTCGCTCGTGTTCATGTAGGAACAGGATACTTTTTCGGGATAAACAATGTGTATGCAAAATTACAATAATTAATGCGTGAATTAAACAAACAAAGTCACTTATGCGTTTACAATATAAGTACTTAAATTGATACCTCTCTTTGAATTCACTGAAAACGATTATAACTTTAATGTATTATAAGAAAAAATAGTTTCTCCTCAACGATCAGGCTGTTTTTCGAACCGGTGGTAGGTTAGACGTCCATAAGCGCCTTTGTAAGGTCTAAATTAAATAAAGTTTTATTTTATTTTTGAGTAAGGATTTATTTCATGTATTCTTACATATAAAATTTAACTTGCAGTTTGAATACGTTTGAACGAGACGGTCAATAACAGACAATGGAAAATAATATATAGGTATCTTGTATGTTATAAGCAGAATCCGTTTATTGGTTTGCAAGCTAAAAAGAAATTTAAAAAATATGTGTGTGTGTGTACTTATGTACACGCGTTAGAAGCTATACTTCTTTGACGTAACAAGTTAAAAATCTTTTATTCAAAAATTTAATCTTTCTCCTTATTCTACGTTTGTAGAAAAAACGATAGAAAAAAGATATTTAATATATTGAAAGTTTTAATACAAAGATACAAACAACAAATACAAAGAAACAAATTGTTGACTATAGCTAACTTCAGGGTGTCGGTTATTCGTGACGATGTGCGCGCGCATCGTAAAATTTACTCTCATCATTTTTCCCCAACGTGCCAAAAGAAGTATAACTTCAAAAATTTTACATAGAAATCACCAGTGCGCGAATTCTAAATATCCTTATTAATAACTACAGGTCTTTTTTTTAATACCCCGAAGATATTTCACATCGGGTTTTTAGAAAAATAAATAGTTTTTTTAACTATCTTTGATCTATGAACAACTTTGTCGAGATTATTTAAGGAGAGATAAGTGGGAAGGAAACACCCCACCTCACATTTCTCTGCAGGCCCCGAATTATGGTAACAAATAACAAATTATTGGCCGCTTTTTTTTTTTTTTACGTGGGGAAATCCCTTGTGGATACCCACCCTCCCGGGGGAGAGGATGAGTTATGTCCGACTTGCACGGACTAAAACCTCACGGTGTACCGACAGACCGTAGTGTTGGGGCGGCAAGGGATCGTGCTAAGCTATTCCCCTTAGATAGCCGCCCCAACGGTCCGCCCGGCGGAAGGTGGCCGCCGAGCTCCTACCTATAGAGAGGCAGCTGGGTACACACCAGCTGCCTCCCCTCGTCCGCCGGACCTGTGCAATGAGGGGACGAGCCCCCCGACTACATCCCCTCAGGTCCGGCCACTACTCGCCACGCCTGCTCGCTGCCGAGCATGGACGAAACCACGCTCCTACCGCTCCCTCCCGCAACTCCCGTCTCTTATACTCTATCTCCTTGGGAGCCGGAGGCTGACCATTACCTTTCCTCGCCGCCTTGAATTCGTACACGGCGGCGAGAACTCTTGCTTCCAGCTCCGTGGGAAGGGAGCCGGCGAGCGCAAATGCCGCCGCCGAGGACACTGTCCGGTACGCCCGGATCGCCCTCAGTGCCACCGTGCGCTGCGCACTTCGCAGCGCGCGCATTTTGGCGGCACCGAGGGCGTCCGCCCAGACCGGTGCCCCGTAGGCGGCCATCGCCCGCACAACTCCCATAAAGAGTCGTCGGCAGCCGGCACCCGACCCCCCAATATTGGGGAGCAACCGACCGAGTGCCAACGCTGCCCCCGCGATCCGCGGCCCGAGTCCCACAAAGTGGGGCTCGAACCGCCAGCGCCCGTCCAAGGTGAGGCCCAAGTACTTCATTTGTGCCCCCACCCTGATCCGGGCGCCCTCCACCATTATGTGGGCCCCAGGTGGTGGTCCCCGCCGAGGCCCATGAAAAAGTATGGCCTCGGTCTTCTCGAGGGCCACCCTGAGGCCCAACCTCCTTATGCGCCTGACCACGAGGGTTGTGGCCATCGTGGCCAGGCGCTCTATCTCCTTCCATTCCCCACCCCGGGCTACGACAAGGGTGTCATCCGCGTAACAAATTAGGCGCGCTCCATATGGGAGCACGCCGCGGAGCACCCAGTCGTAGCCCATGTTCCACAGGAGGGGCCCCAGAACCGACCCCTGTGGGACCCCCCGCCTTGTGGCCCGCCGAACCATTCGTCCGTCACCGTCGACGTAGGCGACCTGCCTGTCCTCTAGGTACGCCTCCAACAACCACCGCAGGTACGGAGGCACTCCGAAATATCGGAGAGCCTCCCGTATGACACCGTGCGGCAGGCTGTTGAAGGCATTGGCGATGTCTAAGGACACCGCCAAGATCTTCTCCCCTTGGGAGGTCGCCCCCGTCGACAGAGACTTTAGAAGGCACAGGGTGTCCACTGTCCACGGAAGCCAAACTGCGCGTCCGATATATTCGGCCCCACTCCCTCCAGGTGCTGGACGATTCAGGAAGAAACGACCCTCTCTAGCACCTTCCCGACGTCGTCCAGCAGGACAAGGGGCCGATACCCGGACGCGCAGTCCAGAGGGCGGCCCTCCTTTGCTAACAGGCAGAGCCGCCCAAGCTTCCAGAGCTTCGGGAACTGCCCGACCGCCAAGCACTGGTCGAACAGCTCTCGAAGCCACCCTCCAAGATGCCCAGTGCAAGGCCAAGCACCCGACCCGGGACCCCATCAGGGCCGGGCGCTGTCCTCCGGTTGTGGAGGCGCTCGACAGCTCTCTCTAACTCCTCCTCCGTAATTGGGGGAGGACTGTCAGGCACCTCTTCAACTTCCGCCGAGGCGGAGGCATGGGAGGAGCCGGTAGCGGCGGAGGGTCAGGGAACAATTCTCCCACGACCCTCGCCACCACCTCCGGCTGGAGGGTCTCCGTCACCGGGGGCGTCCAGGATCGCAACTTCTTGCGTACAATCCGATACGGGCGCCCCCAAGGATCTCCCTCCACCGTTTGTAGCAGCTCCTCCCATGCCGCTTCCTTCGCCCGGCTGATGGCAGCCTGCAGGATCTTCCTGCACTTCCTGTATCTGCCATACAGCCGGGCTTCCTCCTCGGGGTCCCGGTGCCGCCGTCGGCGGCTGCGCCCGAACAGCCGCCTGGCCGCGGCACAGGCCGCCCGAAGATCGGCGAGCTCCGGTGACCACCAGTACACCGCCCGTTTGTTTGAGCGGTGTACGTTCCGTGGCATCGACGCGTCGCAGACCTCCGTGAGGTCACCACGGAGGCAGGCTGCAGACGCGTCGACATCCTCCTGTGGGGGAGGCATGGCCCACGCCTGGACGATGGCGGCCTCTTCCGCTAGTTCACGGTTGAGGCGGCTCACCGCCCAGCAGGGGAACCTTGCGCCCCTCCGGGGGCGAGAGCCAATTCCGGCTTGGGAGGTGGAGACCTCGAACCTAATATATCGGTGGTCCGATAGAGTCTCCACCTCCTCAAGCACTCTCCACCCCCGGACACGACGTGCGACAGACGGGGTGGCAAACGAAAGGTCTACCACAGACCCCCCGTTCTGTCGCACGCACGTGTGGACATCTCCTTGGTTGAGGAGGGACAGCCCTACTTCGGCTGCCCACTCCTCAACGGCCATGCCCCTCGGGTCCGTGGCTGCTGCTCCCCAGGTCCTCGATTTAGCGTTGAGATCGCCCACGAGGACGACGGGGAGCGGCGACAGCCGCCTGACAGCTCCCTGCAGGGAGCCGAGGAACACCTCAAACTCCCAAAGGGGCTTGTTAGGGGAGAAGTACGCCCCCACAAAGGCGTACACTCCCCAGACGGCTGCCACGAACCCGGCACTTCTCTCTCTCACCGCCAGGGGCGAACCTCGTCCGGCCATAATCGCCACGGAGCCATTCCAATCCCCAGCCCACTGCGGCTGGGAGGGAACGTAGTACGGCTCCGCGGCGACCGCGATCTCGATACCCCACTCCGCCACTGACTGCACGAACAAATCCTGTGCAGCGGCGGAGTGGTTGAGGTTCGCCTGGAGGAAGTTGCGTATGGTGTGCTCCATCAGTGATCCATAGAAACTTCTTCCTGCCTGGCGGCGGCCACCCTTAGGCCTGTTCCCATTGCGTGGGGGTCCCTGCCCTTCATGGTGGGGGGCCTGCACATGCGGCTCCCTATTACATGCGCAGAGGGCCTCCCGGCATCTGCGCAGATGGCACAACGGGCCGCCTCCGCCCTGCACTCGGCCATCTTATGGCCCGCAGCGCCGCAGCGGTAGCAGGCTTCTCCCCTGCTGGTCGAGGAGGGGCACAAGGGGCGGGTGTGTCCCAAGCCCATGCACTTAAAGCAGCGCATGGGCCTTTCCTCCAGCAGCAGGACGCGCACGACGCTCCACCCGACCAGGAGCTTGCCGGCCTCCACAAGCACCCTGGCCGCCGCCGCGGGAAGCGTCATGTGCACGGCGCCTAGCCCCCCCCCCCCCCAATTCCTCTGTATCTGCCCGACCTTAAGGTCCTCAAGCCTGCAGTTGGCCTTTGCTGTCACGACCGTCATTATCTCCGTCCGGGACACCGAATTGTCGAGGCCGACAATTCGGATGTCTGCCTTTTTAGTCGGGATTGCGACCATGGCAACTCCAGCCAGCGCCACCTCGATCTTCTGGGCCAGTTCAGCGGCCTTCTCCTTGCTCTGGCCCGGAAGTTCGATTTTCCGGGCCCCTGTGGCTGTCGGCCTCACCCGCACGTCGCCGATACCCATATCGGGCAGGGCGGCGTGCTCACGCGCCTTTAGCATTACCTCCCTGTAATCAACCCCCTTACTGGCTGCGGCATCCTGCAAAGTCACGATGACTGCAGCCGATTGGGGGGCGGGAGGTAACTTCTGCCCCGCTGGCTTTGGTGGGGTTCTGGGCGCCGTAGAAACCGCGGTTGAGGCCTTAGATGTAGCCGCTGGGGCCCTTACCGCCTTCTTCTTTCGACCCACCACTGTGGACCACGCTACCCCATCACTCTCCACCGCTGAGACCGGTAATGCGGCCCAGTTAATCCCCAATGGGGCGATCACAGGGACCGGGGGCGCATTCGCGACCGGCTTTGCCCCACTAGTCCCTCCGCCTTTCTTCTTGTCTCCGGCCAAGGACGGACGAAGGGACGGCTCTGGAGGAAGACGCCTTTCCGCAGAAGACACAACGTGCCAGACAACGTGCCAAGTCACAGTTACAAAAGAAACAGTCCGAGAAAACAATACCAAGCCAAAAAGAAAGAAATTAACGCCAAAGTCCAAAAAACAAGCCAAGTCGGGTTCAAAACTAATTCAGCAATCCGCAAGCACGCCAGGTCAGTAAGAAAGATCGAAACACAACACCAAAAACCATCCATAAACAACGCCAAACAAACCATAAACAACGCAGGTAAGCTAATTAAATTATTGGCCGCTACACTGTTTTATAAAAATTGACCCTATCAGTGACAAAGCATTTTGATGTCAACGGTGACGGTCAGCGAAGCGATATCTCAAGATTTTACGCTTCCAAAAATTCAAACACGCATATGATACAGTCGAGTATATACAATGTCTGGTAAAAGCGCAATATATCACGAGCATGTCGAGGTTATTGGTGACGCGAATGTATAAATTTTTACTCTACTAAAGAATCGCTCAATGCGGATACAGGTTTCATTAAAAAAACATTATAAAATGTATATCAAAGACAACGCTATTCAAATTTTCCGACCTAAAAAAAAAGCGAACGCTGGCTTCATAACGGTTAACTCCATTCAACCGACTTTGTTTACAATAAACGAAACCTGACGTGGAAATGGCTCGCTCTTATTCGCAAACCAACTTAACTAGCTCAAATTCTAAAACAATACGATGTACATAATTAACACTACAAAGAGACTTGACTGGCCGACTTCAAACTCGTAACCTTTTAATCTTTGCTCGCACAATTACATAGATGTAGCTCGCAATCGTGTTCCTAATTAACTTTATGTTCGCTTTACAAAAAAAAAAAAAAAACGTTAAAAACAATTATTTTCAAGATTTAACGGCTCAGTGATAGCTATTCAGACACTGCTTCGATGGACGTGTGTACGGACTTTTAATATGTTAGCAAATACGTATGTGTCAGCCGGTCCGGCCAGGGAAACCATTAACACTCTGTAGATACTGTGACTATTTATCTGGGCAGAGCTTCACCCTACAACAACTTTCATCTATCTTGCCTTTTATATGCCGAACTGTGGAAGTCAAAGCAATTACTATTTACTCACACTTCCCCAATATAATTAGTAACACGAAGATAATATTAAATAGCAAATTATTGTTATTTACCTGATCCGTCCGTCTATATGTCGTCCGTATTTATGTAAATTATCTATCTCTAATATGGTGGATCTAGTAATATTCCGGTGGTGTTGTAGTTTTGCGTCTCGAGTGTGGCGTAGCAGTACCGGACGTAGTCATTAACAAACTGTACTACTAATTCCACAAAAGGTAGTAATTCGGGACACCGGATAATCATACTACCTCTTAATATAACAATCTAAATTATTTTAGAGGTTATAACTAAAATTACTTAGGACTAAGTAAATTTTATTTCTAACCGACTTCAAAAACATTTATTTTAAAGTTTGTTAGAACATCATCAATTATAAACCGATTTGGAAAAATTACTTTTCTTTTATAACAATCTAAGTACTAGGTTGGTACTTTATTTAGGATGTTTTGGTGCATTTTTCTCATGCAAGTATTTGTAGTGAGTTTCAGTTTTTGTCAGAATTTAATTTTTTTTTCGAACTGACTACACTATTCATCTAGCAAGGTCTTAACAGCTTCACCGGACTACTGAATTCCAAATCTATACATCCATCTATAAATATAATAAGAATGTAAATCTTATGTGTTTGTACTTTTACGACTTTTATGAAAAAAATTGTTGCAAGTATCTTGTAATAAGTGATAAAATACATTGGAATCATTTTTAGAAAAGTCTATCTGTCTGTTTGTATGAACACGCATCACTGCTGAAATACTGGGTTTACAAAAAAACCTCAGCGAATATCAATTATAAAGCATATCTTCGGGAATAATTTAGTATATATTTCATTGAAATCGGTTCACTCTTTCAAAAGTTATTGTAATTTTAATGACGGTTAGAGTTAAGTAGGAGAGAAAAGTTGGTAAGTAAATGGACTTAATACATCCAGATGACTTTATTAATTATTGTTTTTTAAATAAGGTTCCACGCGGACGAAGTTGCGGACATGGCTAGTTATATAATAAAATATATAAGTATATCTGCGTGATGGTAGAGCTTCTTCGAAGTCCGTTTGGCTTGATACCTCCCTCAAGTCGAAAATCTGTTGCCAAGCGTCTAGCCTGTTGGTATATTTCGGCAACTGCATTTGAGAGCCAGCCCTTCTAGAGTTTCACATGTTTAGACATCTTAGACCTAATGGTCAATTAACATTCGATGAAATTATAATCAAAAATATAAGTACTTCGTAAAGATGATAATATTTTTAGAGATAACCAACGCTATTATACAAAGTTAATTCATCAGAGTGTCTTGGTATGTACGTTCATATAGTAATGTGAACAATTTAATCTTCGTTTTAAACTTATAATTGTGTTAGTGGGGAACAATTGATCAAAAGATAGATTTAGTTGTCTCTGATGCGTCTGGAATTGTGCCAGAGCTTTGATTCTTTCGAATACAGAGTAATTTAACGTTCAGAGAAATTTTGCTTACAACTTGGATAATTAATATGTTTATTATTCGCGTGTCTTAGGCCCATATGGGAAGCCAAATAACTCTCTAGAAGAGTGAAACTGAAAATATCTAAGTCGAACGTCAAATCAGTCTTGCTGCATGGGTGTGAAACATGGAAGACTACCGTAGATCTCAAACACCAGCTCCAAGTCTTCGTTAACCGTATTTACGTCACTGTCAATGACAATCAGCAATACAGAGTTTTGGAAAATGTGCCACGAAGATCCCATAGACCATCAAGGGCGATGTCCAAAATGGAACTGGATTGGCCACACTTTGCGAAGAGAAAACAGCCATAACCTTAATCAGGCATTGGACTGGAATCCCCTAGGCAGGCGGAAGCGTGGTCGCCCTAGACAAACTTGGCGAAGATCTGTGCTCGCGGAGTCCACGAAGATTGGGCTTACTTGGAGTGAGGTGAAGCGTCAAGCCATCGACAGATCGAGATGGAGAAGCATGTCTGCCGTCTGCGCCGACAATTTGGGGACATAGGATCCCAAGAGAGAGTTACTTGGCTGTTGAGGTGAGTTACTGATAACTTGTTCTTGTCATCATCTTGTCCCGGTGTGTTTTTCAAATAATTCTTGGAATTAAAGACAATTTTCGATTAATCTTTTTTTTATGTCATAGGAGGCAAACGAACAGACGGGTTACCTGATGTTAAGTGATCACCGTCATCCATAAACACTTGCAACACGTCGCAAGTGCGTTGCCAGCCTTTTGGTGAAAGGGGTATGAGGAGGGAAGGAGGGAGAGGCGAGAGGAGGGAAGTGGGCTTCCGGCGCTCTCACTGACCGAATGAAACGCAACAACGCAAGCACTATTATATACACTATATTATACACAAAAAGTTAAATACGTATTGAATACTTGCTTTAAAAAGTTTGGAGACTTTCGTATTAAATGCACTGCGCTCACCAAACGTTCTATATTTTTCTGTGAGTATAATGCGAGTTTCCCGCGGCAGTGTTCGGGGTACGCGGTGCATTTAATACAAAAGTACCCAAACTCGAAACCAAAAAATCGAAAAATTATAGACATATTTGATTTACATTCTTATTATATGTATAGACTAGCCTGTGCCCACGACTTCGTTCGCGTGGAATAGATAAAGTAACACGCAGCAGTTCTCAAAAAGAAAAAAAAAAACATCCTGATTTTGAAATATCTTTCATCTGTGCTCCGCTCCTGTTGATCTTAGCGTGATGATATATAGCCTATAACCATTCTCGATAGATGAGCTATATAACACTGAAAGAATTATTCAAATCGGACCAGTAGTTCCTGAGATTACCCCCTACAACGTCACAACATCACAAACTCACAAACTTTACCTCTTTATAATAATATAGTATAGATATAGATTTATTTTAAAGTTTTCTCTGTATGTTATATTACTCTGTGATTTCAGAAACGTAATAGTGTTCTTAGTATTACGTGTGAGCCGCAGTTAATGCGTTTTGTTATACAAACAATACCGAACGCACCGGATGCCGCTACCTTTGTATGTCTCCTGTTAGTCTGTCCGTCTATCCGAGCAACATCGCACAATCTTCCGACATTTATTTATGCTAATTAAGAAGTACATAGCTGAAATGAGGAATTATTAATTCTAGGCATTCGGAATTCACTTGAGTGTATGATTTTCATTATTACATCTTTACTAATATGTATTAAAAAGAGGTTTGTAAGTTTGTGAGGTTGTCACGTTATAGGGGGTAATTTCAGGAACTACTTGGTCTGATTTGAAAAATTCTTTCAATGTTATATAGCTTATTTATCGAGTAAGGTTATCTATACTAATATTATAAAGAGGTAAAGTTTGTGACGTTGTCACGTTATAAGGGGTAATCTCGGGAACTACTGGTCCGATTTGAAAAATTCTTTCAATGTTATATAGCCCATTTTATCAAGAATGGTTATAGGCTATATATCATCACGCTAAGACCAATAGGACCGGAGCATCAATGAAGAATGTTTATAAATCAGGGCCTTTTTCTTGAGTGAGAGCTTCTACTGTGTGTTAACGGTAACCCAAAGTATTTATTCCACGCGAACGAAGTCGCGAGCAGAGGCTAGTAATTAATAAATGTCAATTTTAGATTCCTGTAACAATATAATCACTGTTTTGTATTTGTCTTTACTATATTATGAGGAAGCTCGAACTTTTGGCTGTATTCAGAGCGGCCGGAAAGATTGACGAGAGTTGTAGTAACTAATATCTCACTTTTTTTTTTGAACTGACAACGCTATTGACCTAGCAAGGTCTTAACAGCTTCACTGGATTACTTAAGGCAATTAGCCGATTTTATTTTAACAACTAGCTCAAGGGTTCACGGCATACTTCGGCTTGGGCTATTGCGTGACTCATGCAATTCGCGACCTATCTGAGCTGAGGAAAAAAATAAAACCCTTCCACTTTCATGTGTAAGCGTGTAAGCGTGTATGCGTGCACGTGTGTGGAGGTGATATGTGTAATATTGTCGCAGTGATGTAAGATTTAGCGTCACTGTATCGCGCGAACAGCGTACTCAAGGGCTCCACGACTAGGGAACGGACCTAGGTAATAATATCTCACGTCATATCTTCAAGGATTTGAAAGCAACTGATTTCGCTCAGAAATATATATCGGGTGTTTCCTTTTTGATAATTTTAAGCTGAAATGTAACTAAGAGATAAACAAGGCACCATAATTCTCGAAGTATAGTGTTGCATTTTATGACTTTACAACGTAGCTTCCCAGAAAACGAACGGTGCACTGTACACGTGAACACTATCATATTAATTTTATTTCCAAATGTTTTTTTTTTTTGTCGTACGAAACAAACACAGTGTTTACATTACGTCTTCACGAGGAAGGACGGGTTAGTTTAATAGGTGTTTAAGATTTTTTCACTGGTTTTGTGTTTTAAGATGATGTACCACGTGTTTAGGTGTTCGGGGTTCGGTTCGTGGTATAGAGTTGTCGGTAGCTGAAGATTTGTTACGGTTTATTGGGAAGCAGTTTTTCTTTATTTAATTTTATGTAAGAAAGAGTTAGTAACTAAATGTGTGTGAGTTTTTTATATAACAGGAGGCCAACGAACAGGCGGGTCAACTGGTGTTAAGTGATCACCGCCGTCCGTAGACACTGGCAACACCAGGTGAGTCGCAAGTGCATTGTCAGCCTGTTGTTGGGGGGATGGCTAGGAGGTGGGGATAAGAAGGAGGTGAGGGGAAGGTGGGCCTACAGCGCTCTCAACGACCTAACGAAACGCAACAATGCAAGCACTGTTACTTCACGCGGGTGTTTCTATGAGAGGGTGGTAGTACCCCGGACGGGTCGACCCATTCATACTAAAGCCACTAATACCTTCAACGTGGCTCTAACACGTACAAAACTGTCTATACACATACGTAAAACATTTCACTCACACATATGTCATAATCATAATCTTATCCTTATTAAATGGTAATCGTACAGAACACGTTGTGATTACAGCGTTTGATGTGGTTTCAAATCGGTGCTTTCGGTGGAGACTTTCAAAATGTTATATTTACATAGTATTTTCGATCAACATTTTATCAATGATGTGATAAAAATGAAATGATAGAATTTACAAACCAAACTACAAACTTAATAAAATAATAAAAAAAAATAAAAAACAGATCTAATTAAAAAAAAATACCGATTCCTAAAAATTCGAATTGTTACAATATTATATTACTTCAAAAGAATTCGAAGGAAATTATTGTTTTTCATTCGAATGAATGTGTAAATAAGTCTATTCTTTAGCTCGTCTGTAGCACAAAACGATTTGATTCATTTTAACACGTTATTTTTTCTCGAACTGACTACGATATTGACCTAGCAAGGTCTTAACAGCTTCACAGGACAATTTAACACGTGGATTAACGTTGTAATCAGCCTAAAGTGGAAGGGACAGTCTATATAATATTTGAGTGTGACGTCTGGACTCAAAGAAGAATATATACTTTTTTTCTATAAATATAATAACTGGAAAACAGTTATCAATATATTAAAAAATTCGAGTTTTTGTTATTAGTAGAAACGTAATTTATTTGTTTTTCTAATTTATGTAATTTAAATTGAATTATAATTGAATATCTTTCATGGAATCCTTACTAATATTATAAATGTGAATGTAAGTTTGTTTGTTATTTTAAAATTAGTTAAAATGAAATTATGGTCATGAAATATTGCATTTGAGTTGTCAAGGATACTGAAAAGAGGTAATAGGGTACCTATCTGAAACAAGTACTCTGCACGAGGGAGTTTTCAAATCTACATTAACACATGTGAAACTGCGGGCATAAGTTAGTAAATAAATAAAATTCAATCATTGTAACTTTTTTTTTTCACTTTATTTTTGGCAACAAATCTTTCAGATTATTACTGCCATTGTCGTGTAATCAACAATATTACAAGCGTCGTGCGATCACTTCAATATTAAGCGTCGTGTGGGTCAATATTCTAACAAGATGGTGGATCCCTTGTTAGAATCTTCCTGGGAGTTTTTGTGGCATCTCAGAATTTCATGCTCCGTGGTATTATTTTCCATTCACTTCACTTATGCACAATAAACTAACTATATTACGTAAAACATCACCAAATTTACAAAATATAGAGTCCAATGACACAAGATTATGAATAAAATATAAAATCCACTACATGACAGACTAAGATCCCACCAAAAACTCCAATCATTGTAACTTAGATACATCTACAATTAGATATATTCAATGATTGAAATAAATAAAGTCATGAAATTCCATGTTTACCAAATGTTGTATTCAGAACTGTATATTAGTTGAAATGTGTAATAAATTATTAAAATGTATAATCCTTCCTTGAATGAGTTATTTATGAGCAAATAATAATCATTCATTAGTTTGCGAGACACATTTACATTTCAGTAGCACACGCTTTTGATATGTTTCCCATACCTGTTTACTGAGGTCGGAAGTACTCGTGAACCGTTTAGGCGGGATAGTGCGACTGGTGCAAGTAGCTTTTAGTTTTCTTCACATGTAGGTACCGTATTATTTTGTTATTATCGTAATAACCCTAATATGTAATATAACTTCAAATTGTAAGATTGAGTTTTTTTGGTCTTAGGTCTTTACTTATGAAATTGCTGTTTTGTATAAACACATTTAAACGATTTTTTTTCATGTATTATTTATTTGTATTAATCGAAATAATCACCCATGCAATCAAAGCATCTTTGCCAATGCAGTGGCAGTTTATTGATGTCCTTCTTAAAGAAATAAGCTGGACGGGAGGCAACAAATTCTTTAAAGGCATTTTGTACTGCCTCTCGGGTATTTTATTTATTTCCTGCCAAATTCTGAAAAAAGTAGTAGTCTGTAGGCGCAAGGTCTGGTGAGTAGGGCGGATGACGGAGAACTTCCAACCCCAGTTCTTGCAACTTGGAGACAGTCTGCTGTGCAGTATGAGGTCGCGTGTTGTCGTGCAGGAGCAGCAGAGACGAGCTGGTTGGAGATGGGCCAGCTTCTCCATCATTGTGTTCAGTTCTTCACAGTACACATCTGCAGTAATGCTCACCCCGTTTAGTAAGAAGTTGTGATGAATCACACCGTGTGACCATCACTTTTCTAGGGGTAAGTTTTCGTTTAGGGCATTGTTTAGGTGCTTAACCAGGATCCAACCAACTTGCTGAGCACTTGCGATCATTAAACAGAATCCATTTTTATCGCAGGTAACAATGTGGTTCAAAATTCCTTCATTTGTGTGTCTGTTGAGCAGTGCAAGGCACGTTTCGACGCGTACTTCGCGCTGGCGATCATTGAGTTCGTGGGGCACCTATTTGTCAAGTTTTTTTACCTTGCCAATTTGACGCAAATGGACCAATATTATTTTAACGCTAACGTCGAAAGTTGCTGCTAATTCAGCCGTAGATTGTGTATCATCAGCTTCCACAATCGCCTTTAATTCGTCATTGTCGACCAAAGTCTTCGGACGAACGCAAGGTTCATTTTTCAGGTCGATATTCCCAGAACGGAAGTGAGCAAACCAATAATAGGTGATGCGTTGGTTTGTAGTGCTAGCTCCGTAAACGTTGTTGATGTCGCATGCCGCTTGTGCCGCGTTACTGCTACGACGGCGCTCATATCCCATAATTACTCGAATTTTTAACGTATCCATGATGACAAAAAAAGATTGAAAAGCGATGAAAATGTAACAATAATCAATAAATAAATGACTACTTTTGAAAAAAGAATTCTATGTTTTTAAAATAAAATTAATTTGAAATTAGAATTCTTAGCCAAACAAAGATTATTTTGATTTGAAATGGCCAGTACTGCAGACCGGCAATAGCATAGGTAAAGACCTATTATTTTTTCCATAATCTTGTTACTTGACTCTGTATTTTGTAAATTTGGTGGTGTTTTACGTAATATATGTATAGTTTATTGTGCATAAGTGGAGTGAATGGAAAATAATACCACGGAGCATGAAATTCTGAGATGCCACTAATACTCCCTGGAAGGTTATAAGAAGGGAGCCACCATTAGAATATTTATTCAAACAACGCTTGTAATATTGTTAACCACACGACAACAGCATTAATAATCTGAAAGATTGTTTGCTAAAAATAATAATTATAATATTAAATACAGTTTCGTAGACCAAATAAAAAAATATATATCTGTGCTGATTGAGAAATCTCAGAAGTATAATATGTTTATCTATTTATATATTTAACCATTGTTTGTGTTGTTTTAATCAACATTCTTTTGTGTATAGTTGTTTTATGCAATTCGATATAAGTACCTAAGCACTATTTAAACTTGAAGGTATACCTATGTATAATTTTTAAACGATTTTATTTGGACTTGATGAAGCCCTCCTCTTATCCCGGGATTACACACATTTCTATTACAAATCGCAAAAATTTCGATTGAGACTGCGTGTTCCAAATGTGTTGCGCATCATTTATCTTTAAGTAACTACGTTGTAATTATTTTTGAATGACCTTTGTTAGTTAATTGAAAATAAGAAACCTACAATCTTCTGTCTTTATCTTAGAGTATCCACCGATTAGAAAGATATGGTGTTATAAACAAGACAAGAATGTGAATCAAAAAAGTTGCGTTAAAACGGCTTATTAGTGTGAACATCTGTTTGTGTGTACAGACTAATACTTCTTAAACTTATTCGAAGTAAATTTTATTTCACACAGATTTAAATTTGTTAAAAGTAAAATAAGTTAAAATTAAATAATATTTATATTTGTTAGGGAAAAAATTTTCTTACACTTTTTCGATCTAGCCCCTATCCCCTCAAAGCGTGTAACATGCAATAAGGAACTTCGCTACAATAAAACTCTTTACACACTGAGTGTAATTTAGAGCCAGTTACTAGACAGTTGGTTAGTCTATTTTCTATGTTAGTTCAAATGCACCACAGCAACCTTCAAACAGATGAGCGGCTTGTCTACGGGCGTTTTATTTTTAATCTCGCGGCACACGTGCGACGGTCGATTGTTTTCATTATGGGACTAATCTCGTCCGCAACGCTTTGTGGTTTCAAAGAGAAAGTAATGCTAATCTGTAACATAAGGAAATAGTTGTATTTTAGCATCATGACGTAAGCAAAAATGTTTACAAAAATAAAATGTTTGTTGAAGTAAATAAAATTATATGAACAACAAAACATATTTTTGTGATTTAGAACTGCAAAATATATATAAAATTGAGAACGCATTTTGCTAAATTAATTTCATTTATTTGAAATGTTCATAATTACAAGTCGTTATAAACACGAAGACGTACTTTGTACAAAGTAAATATACTTTGTTTAAACATAATAGGATGTTTACGACAAATTGCGCATTTTATGAAAGTATTAAAATTTTTCAGACATCGTCTCACAGTACTACATACACTTATTAAAAAATATTTTGTAAATCTATACATGTAATAAGAATGTAAATCTAATGTATCGGCGCTATTAGATTTTTGTAAAAAAAAAATGTTGCAGTCGTCTAGGAATAAGTAATAAAATACATTTCAATAATTGTTAGAAATGCCTCTGTCTGTCTATTTTTTTTTATTCGAACTGACTACGCTATTGACCTGGCAAGGTCTTTACAGCTTCACCGGACTACAACTCTGTCTGTCTGTATGAATGTATGAATAAATAGTCTTTATTTGATTAAAATCGGTTCACTATATCAAAAGTTATTGTAATTTTAATGACGACGTGACTTAAGTACGAGAAAAAGGAGATAGCAATTACACTGAAAACGGCTTTATTAGCAACTTTTCTGTACCTACATCAAGTTCCAGGCGGACGAAGTAGCTAGGTCCGTACAGTGACACTAAATATTACATCACTGCGACAACATTACACATATCGCCTGCACACACGTGCACGCACACATGCTTACACATGAAAGTAGAAGGGCTTTATTTTTCCCCTATTGAATTGAAATAGTTTAGTAAAATTATTCAACACAAAATACATATAAGAGTTGTGTATGCTTGGTACACATATATGTTTCAATAACTCATATAAGTATGAATATGTAGCTTAACTTAGGTTAGCTTAGATGGGTCGCGAATTCCGGACATAACCCACCCTCTCCCCCGGGAGGGTGGGTATCCATAAGGGATTTCCCCACGTAAAAAAAAAAGATGGGTCGCGAATTCGCCCGGATCAGGGTGGGGGCCCACATGAAGTACTTGGGCCTCACTCTGGACGGGCGCAGGCGGTTCGAGCCCCACTTTGTGGGACTTGGGCCGCGGATCGCGGGAGCGGCGTCGGCACTCGGCCGGTTGCTCTCCAATATTGGGGGGCCGGGTGCCGACGACTCTTTATGGGAGTTGTGCGGGCGATGGCCGCCTACGGGGCACCGGTCTGGGCGGACGCCCTCGGTGCCGCCAACGCAGCGCACGGTGGCACTGAGGGCGATCCGGGCGTACCGGACGGTGTCCTCGGCGGCGACATTTGCGCTCGCCGGCTCCCTTCCCTGGGAGCTGGAGGCAGGAGTTCTCGCCGTTGTGTACCAATTCACGGCGGCGAGAAAACGTAGTGGGGAGCCTCTGGCTCCCAAGGAGATAGAGTGTAAGAGACGGGAGTTGCGGGAGGTGGCAGTCCAGAGGTGGATGCAGGACCTGGTCGACGCGCGCTACGGAACGTACACCGTCGACGCCGTCCGCCCGGTCCTGCGAGAGTGGCTTGGAAGGGAGTAGGGCTACCTGACGTTCAGGATGGTGCAGATACTCACCGGACACGGTTGTTTTGGGTGGTACCTGCACCGGATCGCTCGTAGGGAGCTGACCACCACCTGCCATGAGTGCGGCGCTGAGGAGGATACCGCACAGCACACTCTCTCTGAGTGTGTTATATAAAGACATAAGGGATTTCCCCACGTTAAAAAAAAATACAGATAGGTCGCGAATTGCATGCATCAGGCACCAACACAAATCGAGGTGTGCCGTGCACCCTTGAGCTAGTTGCCCAAATGAAACCGGCTGAGTGCGTTAAGCACTCGCCTTAGTAGTTCGGTGAAGCTGTTCTCGCCTTAGTAGTTCGGTGAAGCTGTTAAGACCTTGCTAGGTCAATAGCGTAGTCAATTCGAGAAAAAAAAGAACAAAGTCGCGGGAACAGCTAGTATTATATATTTGTAATATCTAGCCAAACTAAGCATAATATAGACATACATATGTATATAGATATAGACGTATAGTTGACATGATTGATGACAAAATGACGAATATGTAAACACAAGTTTAATACGACCCGATTCTTGAGCATTAAAAAATGTAACGGGCCTATCAAATCCTAGACACATCCTAACACCTAGCACAATCTACGGAAAATCCTTCTAGAAAGGTGCTGTCGTGAAGTTCAGTAGTTGCGAGTTGATTAACCCTAAAATAATAATATAGAAAAAATAAATAAAAACAATTTTACACCTCTTTCATTTATATAAAAAAATATTGAATTTTCGATTTAGTTTTGTAACAGTTATTATATTACCTATAGCTGACCCGTGCAACTTCGTCTGCACCAAATTGGTTATCACTGGTTTCAATTGTATTTTTAAAAGCGATAAAATTGAATAAAACTGATACCCGATTGCAGCCACAACTACCGTTTCCAATTGTGAATCCTAACTATCCCCGGTCTCACTCAAATATACCCAGATTACATGTGATTTTTGATGTAAAACATCTATAGGCGCACCCTAAACTTAAATCGGCCATGGCGACGTTCGTGGTGATTACACACAAACTTCGCACTATTAACGACCCTATCAGTAAAGCATAAGATTCAAATTATTTTTCTAAACTATTATAATAAAGAGGAATCGTAGTATTTTTGTATGTTAGTTACGAATAAACTCAAACTACTGGACGGATTTCGATAATTCGTTTACCATTAGAATGCTACATTATCCCTTAGTAACATACCGGATTAGACCTCCCATTAGGTTCGATCCCTCGGTAGGGAGCACTTGAGTGCGTTGCTTGCGCGATACGGTGACACACAAATATACATCACTGCTACAACACTACACGATCACCCCCACACACGTGCACGCCTACACGCTTACACATGAAAGTGGAAGGGTTTACTTATTCCCCTTATCGAACTGAAAAACTATCAATTTTCCGATAATAAATATATGGAGGAGTTGTTGAGGCGTGTATGCTTGGTACACATATACGTTTCAACAACTCGTACATATATAAATAGTTAGCTAGGTTGGCTAAGATAGGTTGCGATTTTGTATGCAACAGGCAACAGCCAAGCCGAGGTGTGCCGTGCACCCTTGAGCTGGTTGCCAAAATAAAATCGGATGAGTGCCTTAAGCGCTCGCCTTAGTAGTCCGGTGAAGCTGTTAAGGCCTTGCTGGGTCAATAGCGTAGACATTTCGAAAAAAACCCTTAGTAATATAGGCTATATTTATTTTTTAGAAAAAAATTGGGATTTCTACTACAATTGCAATAATGTAATCAGAGGTATGAAAAAAATTTGGCATAAAATGTATTTCATCGCATGCGCCCCGATAACTATGAATGATAGAACAAAAATATGTTCTACAATATTAAAGAACATATTATTATCTATAAAAAAACCTCGCGGCAGCATACATATGTCTATACCTAAAAGTAAAGTCTATACTCAAAAACCTTTACAACCCTACTTGTATGATTGTAAGATTCAAATTGTTTCTATTTAATATTATGTAACGTCACAATTATGGCAGAGAGACGCGTAGATAGAAATGCTTTGTCGTCAACGTCGACCGGTTCATGTCCGATCTCACCAAAGTTAAGCAATGTCGGGCGTGGTCAGTGCTTGGATCCTCCGGCTCCCAGGGAGATAGAAGCTAAAAGGCGGGAGATGCGAGAAGAGGCTGTAGGGAGGTGGATGCAGGACCTGGCGGACGCGCGCTTCGGGAGGCACACCGTCGACGCCGTCCGCCCGGTCCTGCGGGAGTGGATTGGGAGGAGATGGGGCTCCTTGTCGTTCAGGCTGGTGCAGGTGCTGACCGGACATGGTTGTTTCGGGTGGTACCTGCACCGGATCGCTCGCAGGGAGCTGACCGCTGCCTGCCATGAGTGCGGCGCTGAGGAAGATACCGCACAGCACACTCTCTCTGAGTGTGCTGCGTGGAAGGTGGAGCGCCGCACTCTGGTGGCGGTGGTAGGAGAGGATTTATCGCTGCCGAGCGTGGTCTCGTCCATGCTCGGTAGCGAACAGGCGTGGCGAGCAGTGGCCTCCTTTTGCGAGGAAGTCATCTCGAGGCGGACCCCCTCAGTAACCGTCTTCACCATAGGAGGACTGGCAGGAGGAGGCGGCGCTTTGCCCAACTCCTCCTGCCACCGTAGCCGGATCTGAGGGGATGCAGTCGGGGGGCTCATCCCCTCATTGCACAGATCCGGCGGACGAGGGGGAGCAGCTAGCGTGTGCCCAGCTGCCTCTCTATAGGTAGGAGCCCGGCGGCAACCTTCCGCCGGGTGGACCGTTGGGGCGGCTATTCAAGGGGAATAGCATAGAACGATCCCTTGCCGCCCCAACATCACGGTCTGTCGGTACACCGTGGGGTTTTAGTCCGTGCGAGTCGGACATATCCCACTCTCTCCCCCGGGAGGGTGGGTATCCATAAGGGATTTCCCCACGTAAAAAAAAAAAAATGGTCAGTGCTTGGATGGGTGACCGCCTGGAGATATTGCGTGATGTTAGCTTTTTACGGGTCAAATTAATCTTCAGTAATTTTTTTAATGTATAGGTATATGTATTTTTTATATTTTTAAATTAGGTGTAATATAATATTTTTATAATATTACGGAATTGGTTTTTTTTAATCTTACTAATATACATATACACTGGCCAAAGTCTGACCTACGTACATCCAAAAATTACTCGATAGATTTCAATTACATGTTTTTATTTTTAAAAGAGAGGAGGCTTATTTTCTGCATTAGGTCGAGAAGAACTGCCAGTGATGATGATGATGAAGATTATGGTTTTTTGTGACGTTACATTTCCGAAGCTACAGGTTATAATACGAACTTTGCACTATTGTCGAAGTACTCAAAAACATCTGCAACTCTATCCGTATAAACATAACATTCAAATTGCTTTGTCGAACACTCGTCGTACCAGTATTACACGGCATGCACAAAGGGCGCCCTTTGACATACCGCCAAACACACCGCGCTTGCACCTTTCACTGATTTCTTTGTTACTATTTAATTAGACAATTGACTGTCACGGATTAAACTACGCATTTTTAACGCTATTTATAAATTATGAAACACCCTTCGCAGTTGTGAATGTAACCAGTGTTTTAATTTAAAATATGCCGGACAGCGATAATTTCGGAACTGAAAGTATGCACCCTTCTACAAAGAAAGTAAAATCACACTATGACATATATCTTGATAATGCTATATCTAATACTTTTATAACATACTTCAGTTATCATCGACCAATTTTCACAGTATTAACCAGCTATTCTAAATTTGAACTCCTTGCGTTTTATGGGACAAAGAGTATCCTGGATGTAGTCTTCTAATATTAGTTATCACTGTGTCAAATTTCGTTAAAATTGGTTCAGTACTTTCAGAGTAATTCGGGTTTATATTCTAGACTTTAATCCTTTATCCTGGAGAACCCTTGGCGTTTTATGAGACAAAAAGTATATTTGATGTAATCTCGTAATATTAGCTATCACTATGTCAAGTTTCGTCAAGATTGGTTCAGTAGTTTCAGAGTGATGCGTGTGCATAGGGACAGACAGACAGACAGACAGACAGACAGACAGACAGAAAGACAGACAGACAGACAGACAGACAAAAATTGTAAAAAGATTATTTTTGGCTTCTATATCGATAACATAGCCTATCCTGATTAAAATTTTCAAAAAATATTTAATGTACAGATTTCGACTTGTTACAGTTTTATTATAGTATAGATTATTAAGACATAATGTACAGTCTGTGCCAAACATTTTGACCGCTCTACATCTATGGATGCCCAGAGAGATATCAAAACGTATTATATTAAACGTATCTATAAACTGAGACAACTTATGAATAAAGAATTGCCACTATTAGACTCCTATAAGAATACTTCAACTTTGTGTTAAGTTGCTGATTACTTTATGCGTTACCCTGAACTTGCGGTTATATTCAGAGCGGTCAAGGAGATTGACATGGACTATATACTATGTTAGTTTTTATTAATTAAAGCTGTAATTAAATATAATTGTAAAGTACATAAAAACTCTGTTGTAATAAGAAATAAATAAATAAAAGGAATTGTATTTTCATTATAACAAACAGACTAGCTGAACAGGCGATCTTTATACCGCCTAATAGTTAATCAATGTAGTGTTGATAAGCAGTTAATATTAGTTTAGGCTTTTATTAAAAAGTAGAAGTATTACTAAACTATTTATTTATTTACTAACGGATCCGACGGTGTTGTTCCACTTAGATAATAAAAAAATGGATTGAATGGATTACTTTATACACTGACGAAGATCGCATGAATATGCGGTCAGTAAGAATTTGAGTTTATCGCGAATAGGCATGGGAAAGGAGTTCGTTTTATAAAATGTAGTGATTTATTTATTATTTATTTATAAACATTGATAAATCTGTGCGAACTTTAATATGCATGTTGGTATTTATAAGTTTTCACTTGCATCGTATGTTTCATTAGCTTTATTTTATTTTAAACGGTTCATTTATTATCGAAATGAAGTCGGAACTAAAAGCAATATTTTTATTTGTCACTGAATCATAATTTATACACATAGAGTTATATTTTACCAATCTATATTTCCCGCAACGTTGTATTAATTTCGGGTTATACGAAAAAAAGCATTTAAAACACGCTCTGCGGTATCTAATACAGTACAAATTACACGGAATCTCAAAACATTATCTCTGTGTAATGAACGCATAAATAAAATTAATGTTTCCTGCACATAACACTATGATTGCGCGATAAAAAACAATATTAAAAATAGTACATATTTTATGAACAAACATCTTTACGTAAACTATAATATCGCCCTTGTTATATTAGCCTGTTCATGTGACTCGAATGTACTTTTTCTTTTTTTTTCTCGAAATGACTACGCTATTGACCCGTCAAGGTCTTAACAGCTTCACCGGACTACCGACTCGAATGTACGTAACCAGGTTCCATTAGCGTGTCCTGAGTTTAAAAAAAATGGAGTAAGTGCGAATATTTTTGGTGATTATAACTACTCTTTGTGTTCTATTACTAAGTTGAGAGTTTCTCTTTAAATATATTAGGCTTTGAGGCACCAATGGAAAAAATAATTGATACAAACTTAGGTGGAGTTTTTGCGTTACAATATTAACTCACACGACGCAATATTGAAGTGTTCGCACGACGCTTGTAATATTATTGACTACGTGATAATGGCAGTAATAATCTAAAAGATTAATTGCCAAAAATAAAGTTAAAAAAATCTTAGGGTAATACTTAAAATACTGATAATGAATATGGAATTAGGATTGAAGTTATCTTTATAGTGATGAATAGATGGGTAAAAATGTAGGATTGGTTATGTTTTACGCGGTGAATTTGTCATAAATTTTAGTGAGTTACGAGAAATCTCAGGAGACATAGATAATTAAGTCGATTTAGGTCGTTATTTATATTGATATAACAAAAAGGTAAAGATTGTGAGTTTGTGACGTTATAGGGGTTAATATCTGGGTCTACTTAATCGATTTAGAGAATTCTTTTGTCAATAGAAAGCCACGTTATTTGTGACTGTAATGGGCTATAAATTAATCCGAAAAATGAAAAGACTTCTTTGTGGTAGTCGGATCTGCAAAGTAATTTGGAGATAAAACGGTCAAACGAAAACGTTTCTTACGAACGCTGACTTGAGTTTTAGAGATTGATAATGCCTATTACGAAGTAGGCACGGGTCACCTAGTTAGTACACTTAATAAACAAAACCAGCTGCCACCTGTCTATCTGCGCGCTATAAGCTCAAAAATTACTGTACGGATTTTCATGCGTATTTCACCAGTAGATAGTGATTCATGAGGACGGCTTATTAAGTATATATATATATATATTTTATTATCAGAGCGGGATAACGTCCGCCGGGACCGCTAGTTATATATAAAATTTAGCAAGTTTTCCTAAAAATCTACATTAATAATACTTTATTTAATTTAGGCCCTAAGAAGGTACTTATGAACGTCAAAACTACCACAAACGAAAGAGTTTGTGAGTATGGGTGCATCTTTGTTACCGATTACTGAACTGATTGCCATGAAAATTTACTTATTCCACTGGTTAAACCACTACGGTGTTATTACAAAAAAGTTAAATACGTATTGAATACTTGCTTTAAAAAGGTTACGTTTTAAATGCACCTCGCTCGCTGAATTTTCGCCATCTTGGTCTTTTGTTTCGCTTTGGTTAGGTTAGGTTAGACTTGCGAAAAAAGGATAACGCGAACTGCCTCGGGCGAGCGCGGTGCATTTAGTACCAATCCTTTTTAAAGTAAATATTTAATACTTATTTGATAACACCGAAGATCTTTAATGCAGAAAAAACTATTTGCAAGGGATAGCTCAAGTGTTACAACAACGCGAATGAAGAAGTGTATGTATTGTATTGTATTTGTATTGTGACTCCGCAAGCCACTTTGATTATACAATGCAAGTTGCTCGAAAAATGTTACAAAAGAGCCAAAACCATGCTGTTATTGTTCGTACACATGTGTGTCTTTATTGTTTATTTTGAAAACAAGTGTCCGTGTCACTAAACGAGTTTTATTGTTTTTTACGACTGCAATAAAAACTCTGGGCGTTTATTTAATCGCAGCGTTGTGGCCGCCAGTAATTATGTTGTAATTAAAAATGTTAATAACTGTGTCTGTTTAATTTTGGTTGCGATTTATTATGGGACACGTTATGTTAGCCTGTTGCTGACTGAGTATGTAGTTGGGATTGAGAGATTTTTTTTTAATAAGCACGATCCTTTTGTAATTAATTTACATATGGACATGTTTGTCATTTTTTAATTTTAGCACACATTTTACTTGGTATAATATATAAAACAAACAATTTAATATACAATTATAATAATATATTTCATTTCCATTATTAAATACGATAGGTAAGAGGATTTGGAAGTACATTCTGGTCAAAATAATTAATAGGTTTTTAAAATCTACAGTCTTGATAAAAATAATAGTAGACAGACTAGTACATAATATTTAAGAGATATTTTTTTATTAAAAAAAAAAAACTATATTACAGTACACGGCATTTCTTTAATTATAACATCTTTATTCTCTTACTGCTTATTATTGGTGGTAGGTTTTTTTTTCGACCTGACTACGCTATTGGTCTAGCAAGGTTTTAACAGCGTCACCGGACTACTTATTGGTGGTAGGGCTACGTACGCTTGGCAGGCTACAACGAGTTGCGATCCGTCAAACGCGCTGAACGCACGCATTTGCGCGCCAGATGCCCAGCCTTGACGGCGAACGCATCTGCCAGATTTCTTTTGTTTTCGACTTCGGTACTCGCAGATTAGTGACGACCCGTTGTTTTTCGTGCTTCGTTGTGCTTTGTGTTTGATATCAATTCGACACAGCTGTGCCGCACGTGTGAAACATCTACCTGAGTGAGTGAGACATTTCCTTATTTATATATTTATCCGTTTATTTATATACTCATTTTTCTATTCCTTATTCTTAAATATCTTACCAACTATTATTTATTTGTTTAATTATCTATTTATTTCCTCATATATTTCGTTAATTTTTATCTATTCAGTGATAAAGTAATATATTTCTGTGCCTCCGTATATATGTAAGTACCTATTTATTACTATTTATTTAACCATTATTTACTTATGTTATAGTATTTTATTCATATGCATGGTCCTCTGTCTCGCCCACTCATTTATTTATTTTGTGCTTTCGCTTTGTTTGGTTATAAACAGTTCTCTTGGCCCGGACTCGATATAGTCCCGTAGCTTACCGTTTGGCGTGCCCCCCTGCCCTTAAGGCAGGGAGGTTGTTTCGCGGCCCCTCCCTTTCCTCGATCCACCGCGATGGATCCGTTAGCTGTAACCGATTATTTTCGCATAAATCTCCTCGAGAGCGGTTTAGATCGGGAGATTGTAAATTCAATTTACAACAATGTTATGTCGCAGGCCGCCGAGGGCCGTTTCGCGCTTAATATCCCGACCGCGAACTCTTTCGCGACTCTATCGCCGCAACTGCCTCTCAATGCGCGCGATAAAGGCCTACTTGAGGCCCCGATATCGAGCTCCAGCCCGGAGACCGGCTCCGAGATGGAGCTAGACGTAACGGCGTCCGCCAAGCCGACCGCGACCGCGATTCCTGCGCCTTCTGCGCAATTAGATAAAGACGGGTACACAACCGTCTCACATAAAAAGCGTCGTACGGCCAGCCCGACGGATTCGGGTTCCGTTGGCCCACAAAAAGTCGCCAATATAGATGGCGCTCGCGTACCGTCGACCTCGGCTACACCGCCGCGTAAGCCGAACGCGAGTCAAAATAGCAATAGCTCCGTCTCGCTCACTCAGGGTTCCGCAACTAGGAAGCCGCGTCCGCCGCCGCCTGTTACGATACAGGACAAATCGAAATGGACCGCCATTTCTAATAGCTTAAAATCGCGAAGTATTAACTACACGAATGCACTCAGCACTCCGGCGGGCATTCGCGTTAAATGTCCCACGTCGGACGATCACCGCGCATTAATCCGATTCCTCACCGAGATGAAACTCGCGTATTTTACGTACGCGTTAGAAGACGAGCGCCTCCTGCGTGTCGTGTTACGCCGAGTCCCGGCCGAAATCTCGGTCGAGGAAGTTACGCTCTCCCTTAAGGAGAAGAACTATCCAGTCCGCGAGGTACACCGTATGTACCGTCCAAGCACTCGCGCCCCTTACAACATGGTTCTGGCCATCCTCGACCGGTCGCAGGAGGGCAAGGCCATTTTTTCTCTCACGTCTGTGTGTGGCCTCAACGGGATCACCGTTGAGCCTCCACGCAAGACCCACATTCCTTCGCAGTGCCATAACTGCCAGAGTTATGGCCACTCCGCGAAGAATTGCCATCTTCGCCCCAGGTGCGTCAAGTGCCTGAGTGACCACGCCACGAAGGAGTGCGAGCGCGCTCCTGGCACTCCCGACCCTCCCAGTTGTGTGCTCTGCGGTAACGCGGGTCACCCCGCGAACTATCGCGGATGTCCCCGCGCGCCGCGTACACAACGCCCTCGTCAGGCGAGGCAGGCGCCCAGGGCGTCTGCACCCGCCGCCCGCCGCCCGCCTCCACCTCTCATGTCCGTGGAGGCCTTCCCGGGCCTGCCGGGCGCTTCCCGCGCCCCGGTAGCGCCCGCACCTACACCACGCTCGCCACTCTCTGTGCCGCGCGCGGCCCAACCCGGGCGGGCCCCTATGGCCCCCTGGGCTCCCAGACCCCAGCCTCAGGCCTCTTCAAGGCCTCTGGCGCCGCCACCTAAGGCGACCCAGGCTCCTTCATCTTCTTCTCTCGAGGGGAAGCTTGACTGGATGGAGCAACTTCTTATAGAGCACGACATGCAGGAGGTGCTCGCCTTCTACGCCCTGGTAGAGGAGAACCCCCACGGGGTACAACTCATTAAAGCTCTAGCGCGCTTTCCGGCTATCGGAGCCACCGTACAGCGCCTCGTCCGTTCACAGTCGCCCAAATATTAGTTTTAAAATTCCCGGGAATGAATAAAGTAAAACCTCGCGGTCTTTGCCTCTCGTTTTTTAACGCGAGATCCCTACGGACACAGCGCGATCTAGTAGCTGACTTTTTACGCGATAGACAGATTGACGTTTTCCTCATCCAGGAAACGATGTTAAAACCGAGCATGCGTAATCCGAGAATCGCGAATTACTGCATAGTTAGAAACGACCGTGTCGCCCGCGGGGGTGGCACATTAATTTATTTTAGGCGGTCGCTGTATTGTATGCCGTTAGACCCGCCCGCGCTTACTCATATGGAAGCGTCAGTATGCCGCGTCGCGATGACTGGCCACTCTGATATTATTCTTGTCTCCGCGTATCTGTCACCGAGCAAAGAACTACTCAGATCCGATTTGCAGGCACTGTTCGACTTAGGTGACTCGGTCATTATAGCGGGGGACCTCAATTGCGGGAATGTTATCTGGAACAGTCCGTGTACTTCTCGTAACGGGAGGATACTCGACAAACTAGGTAGGGTGCTCGCTTTTGACGTCATAGCCCCTCCGGAACCCACGCATTATCAGGACAACTGCCGACCGTCAGTTTTAGATGTAGCTCTGCTAAAAAATGTCGTGCTTCCTGTACGACTCATATCAGTCATACACGAACTCGACTCGGATCATCGCCCGGTTCTATTACAGTTAGGACATAACTCTGACTTCAGCCCGACGCCGATCAGAGTGGCCGATTACGCGAAACTTAGCGAATACTTTAAAAATAGTCCGTCGCCCAACAGTTTAGATAGAATTCCGGACGTGTTGGTGTCTAAAGTCGACGCGGATTCGGCCATCGATTCCCTGGTTGATTATCTCCAGACCGCCGTCAGGGAGACCTCGAAAGAGGTACAAGCGGCGAACGAACGCCGTTTTATACTCCCTGATGACGTGAGAGCATTGATCACGGAAAAGAACGCCGCGACTCGTGCCCACGACGCTTACCCGACCGCTGAGAACCGCGAACGCTTACGTGTTTTACGTAAAGCAGTCAAGTCTCGCATTTCTGAGATCCGGGGTGACAGGTGGGACAGGTTTCTGGAGGATCTCCAGCCTTCTCACCTGGCATTCTGGACTCTCGCGCGTAAGTTCAAGTCCGATACGGTCATTCCTATGCCCCCTCTCGACAGAGGCCCCGGGTTGCCTCCCGCGTTCGATAACACTGACAAAGCAGAATGTCTCGCCGCGAGTTTAGAAAAACAGTGTTCGCCAAACACTAATAATACTGACCCTTCCATAATAGAGTCCATCGTAACAGCTGTAGAGCATGCACTCGCGTCTCCTCCGGCGGATACCCTAACCCCGATAACGTTTGACGAAGTCTCGGCCGCCATCAAGCGTCTCAAACCTAGGAAGTCCCCAGGTCCCGATGGGATCAGGAACGAGGTTCTGAAGCTCCTTCCTGACCGCATCATAGCTCTATTGGTCTGCATCTTCAATGCGGCCATGTCCCAGGGTCATTTTCCAGCCGTCTGGAAGAGGGCCGTAGTGATAGGGATTCACAAGCCCGGCAAGAAAGCTACGCTTCCCGATAGCTATCGCCCGATTAGTTTGCTTGATACATTAGGGAAACTTTACGAGCGGCTCCTTCTGAACCGTCTCCAGGTCACAATTAACGAGCAAAGTTTAATTCCACCCGAGCAGTTTGGATTTCGCGCCAAACACTCTTGTCCGGATCAAGTACTCCGCCTCACGGAGTACATCCTTTCTAATTTCAATAAAGATCCGCATCCGGAGCCGGATCCGCCCGTGAAAAACACTAATCCGAAACGTACAATAGCAGTATTTTTCGACGTCGCCAAGGCCTTCGATAAGGTCTGGCACGAAGGGCTCATATTCAAGTTAAATCAAGTCGGCATACCCGATAGGTTAGTTCACATCCTCCGCGATTATCTAGCCGATAGAACCTTCCGTTTTAGAGTTGACGGCGAACTCTCATCGCCCCGTCCGATACGCTCAGGTGTGCCGCAAGGCTCAATTCTCGCGCCCACCCTCTTCAACCTGTTCATCAGTGACCTACCTAAGCTCCCGGGAGTCGAGGTAGGTTGTTATGCTGATGATACAGTCATCTACGCCTCTGGCTGGCAGCCGAGTAGACTTAGAGATCGCATCGAAAAAGCCGTTAGCACACTCGGTGATTGGTTTCTTCGATGGTGCATAGGTATTAACCCCGATAAGAGTACCGCGATACTCTTTGATCCTAGGTATCGCGCGAACAAGCTAAAGCCCATAAGGCTATACGATTCCGAGATACCTTGGACCACCGAGGTCAAGTATCTCGGCGTCACTTTAGATCGACATTTAACATTCGATTCCCACATTAAGAGAGTGCGAAACAAAGCCGCTATGGTCTTGGGTCGCCTCCATTATTTACTCTGTCAGAAGAGCAAACTGTCCCTCAGACATAAGCTCACATTATATAAAGTCTGTATTCGTCCGGTAATGACGTATAGTTGTCCGGTTTTCGCCCACGCGAGGAAGCTAGATACGCTTCAGGTTTTGCAGACCCGGGCTCTGCGTAAGATCACCGGTGCTCCTTGGTTCGTCCGGAAGGCGGATCTCCACAGGGACCTGGAGGTGCCGTCCATCTGGGCGTATATTAAATCACTCTCTACTAGCTATTTCGAGCGAGCCGCGATTCATCCCAGTCCGTTAGTGGTATCCGCCGCGAACTACGAACCCGTGCCCAACGCCGGGCGTTATAAAAGACGTCCGCGACACATTTTTATCGACCCGCCCGACGATATCACGTCAGCGAACGATCAGTACCAGCCTGTCCCTCGTAACAGAGCGTGCTCACGCCCACGCCCGCGTAACCACAGATCGCGCCGCCGTGGTCTGGGGGTTAACTTCGCTCCCGCACACCCGATTAGGCCTCCCACGGCAGCGGCTCAAGCCTAGGTTCGATCCCTCGGTAGGGAGCCCTTGAGTGCGTTGCTTGCGCGATACGGTGACACACCCATACATCACTGCTACAACACTACACGATCACCTCCACACACGTGCACGCCTACACGCTACACATCTTGTGGAAGGGTTATTTTGTGAAAGATTTTTCCCTTATCGAACTGAAAAACTCTCCTAATTTTCCGATAAAAATATATGGAGGAGTTGTTGAGGCGGATATGCTGGTATTCATATACGTTTCAACAACTCAAACATATATGAATAGTTAGCTAGGTTAGCTAAGTTAGGTCGCGATTTTTGCATGCAACGGGTAACAGCCAAGCCGAGGTGTGCCATGCACCCTTGAGCTAGTTACCATTATAAAATCGGCTGAGTGCCTTAAGCGCTCGCCTTAGTAGTCCGGTGAAGCTGTTAAGACCTTGCTAGGTCAATAGCGTAGTCAGTTCGAGAAAAAAAAAAAGCAGGCTACAAACCTCAAGTTAGAAGTCTGTCGCCAAGTAAGACTTGGTGTGTTGACTGTACTCGAGAGCTATAGTTTAAGTTTAGGGCGTTTACTTTCTTAAACGTATATAGTAAAGAAAGGTAAGATTGTAGCCTATCTTCCACTGCTAAAATAAATAGATTTCTTATTATAATTCAGATCGATATTTCATCGCGGATTATTGTTAAACTATTATAAAGTGAACAGAGCAACCATTAAGTAAGAAACCGAATTTAATCGACTATCTTAGTCGTCTAACCGACGTGACAAATCAAAAGTCGGGTACTGTAAATTTTTAGCGATATAACTTTTGAATCCTCTCATGGGAGGTAACCAGGTAAGAATTAGAAAAACTTTACTACAACACTACCATTTATTTAGCAAACATCTAGAGAGCGGTCATCACTATAGTCTTTAAAAAAAAAAATGAATTAAATAGAATTTGCTAGCAATGATAAACTTTTTTTTCGAAATGACTACGCTATTGACCCAGCAAGGTCTTAACAGCTTCACTGGACTACTAAGGCGAGCGCTTAAGGCACAGAGCCGATTTTATTTTGGTAACCAGCTCACGGGTGCACGGCACACCTCGGCTTGGCTGTTGCCTGTTGCATGCAAAATCGCGACCTATCTTAGCTAACTCAGCTAACTATTTATATATGTATGAGTTGTTGAAACGTATATGTGTACCAAGCATACATGCCTCAACAACTCCTCCATATATTTATTATCGGAAAATTAAGAGTTTTTCAGTTCGAAGCAATGATAAACTATTAGCTACTAAGTCAACCATAACTCGGTGTTCCAAGAACCACAAGCTTCCGTATAATTATTAAAGATCATTTTTACTACCGAGCATACCGCGCACGTTCTCTACGGTTGTCTGTTTGAATCACATCTGTAGAACAATAAATATACGAGCCCAGTTTAACGAGGTCTGCTATTATTAGTTAATAGTTTATAAACTACAGTTCATTATAAATTAGCCGCTATATACTTTCTTTAGCGCATCAATGTCCAAAAGTTTATACATTGTCAGTGGGAATGATTTTTAATAGCTCACAAACCGAATAACATAACACATAGGTAACAGCGAGTCAGGTCGATTTAGATAAAAAAAAAACAAATTATTCAGCTGTTTATTATTAAAATGCGTGTGTTAATAATATCTAATTTACATAAAAATGTCTTTCTGATTTTAATTAGTTACATATTTTTTTAATTATAGTATTCAATCTTCCCTTTTACAGTACGATCTCTCACTCACCCTGTAGGCGTGAGGAGCAAGTCTTCATCTTACATGTTTGGATGCCCGTTTGTGGGAATAAATTGTTTGTTAGGTCACAATTATTCTACCTGTGTTACAGTGGTGTTGCTGTGCGGCCAAACTAAATATTTGAACGCGAATGACTATCAAGGTATTTAATAAATATAATTATAATTCATATGTGCTGATGAGTGACGCACACATATAATAGGCAGGGCGACCAGTAATATACGTAACCGTACATACACATTCACTTTTAGTATGGAGGTTTTAAGAAAAAGCAATTCCTTAGGATTCTTCAAACATTTTCTTAAATTTCTTCTCTTGACAGTCAAAAAACAGCAAAAAAGATTTCGCTAAATAAGTGCCGCCGTTTCGAACTCATGTGTTTACATACATTTAGCAATTGTTTTTTTTTTTTAATTTAATAGTTGAGAAAGTAGTAGTAATATGCTTTTATGATACGGACAATGTTAAATAGAATGCTAGACAATGTCGGCATTGCCACCTGATCTACGATACATCGTCACTTGGCTGTTGGCCGTTGCTGAAAATAAGCAAATAAATAAACAAAATCTTTACCTGATTGAGTTTCTTGCTGAGCCAGCAATAATGGGGCTACTGACTGATAGTAGGATTTTCAATTTCATAAGCTATCTATCATGACCTGAATAAAGTTTGTTTGATTTTAATGTAATCTCAGATTATATGACGGAGTAGACAAGCTAGGAATAAATTGGAAACGTTTTTCAAGGATCGGTGCAGTCGGTATCTGCTTCATTTAGGCTAATACATAGCAAATAAAGGCTGTATATATTCTCCATACTCTACCTCGATACTATAATTAGAAATTGTATTATAATATTTTCATAGATAATCTGGTTAATTGAGTTGGAAGCCATTTGCGACCATCTTGGACAACACATCATCGCTCGTTTTTCGGTACATAATATTTTTTGAGGGAATGCGAAAAAATAAATAAATATTGAAAATCTATAAGATTGTTTCCAATAGTGCAATAAACCAAAAGAATATCTACTTATTGATAAATTCAGCAGGATTTTTCTAGAATATTTTCAACAGCAAGTAAGGTTTCTGTAGTAATAAATATAATGTTAGTAACATCAATTTATTTTGTGTATAGGCCGTGTAAAATATTTTTCTTCGTGCCTATCTAAATGGATTTATAGTAAATGTTACTTTTTGTTACTAAAATAGGTTATTTTGTAATGGTGTAATACTAATCATATCATGAGTTTTATTTGATTTTAGTGGTTATCTGGTGGTTAAAAAGCCCTACTTCTCGAATCAATTTCATACAAATATTTGAGTAAAACGATCGAGTTTTCTCCTTACTGAACATTTTGTTCACATGATAATTGTCATTGCTTACAATCGTATGTTAGAGTGATGTCATTGTCAGACTTCACTATTGTTTACGCAGTGAAATAGGTTGAACAAAAAAAAAAAATTAAAAACGTCACGGGACGCCTGGCAGATGTGAAACATCAAAATTGTTTTGTATAAGGTATATGCATAAAAGAACAGATACGACAGAAATCAGTTATGACATAATGAAACGATAAAGCTAAAAAAAATACAAATTAGTTTCATAAAATAATGACTCTTATTTATTTTATTACATTATTCACTTTTATTAAATACTAGCCTCTGCCCGCGACTTCGTTCGCGTGGAATAGATACACTAACATGCAGCAGTTCTGAAAAGGAAAAAAAAATATCCTGATTTTGAAACATTTTTCATCTGTGCTCCGCTCCTATTGGCCTTAACATGATGACATATAGCCTATCACCATTCTCGATGAATGAGCTATATAACACTGAAAGAATTATTCAAATCCGACCAGTAGTTCCTGAGATTACCCCCTACAACCCTACAACATCACAACGTCACAAACTCACAAACTTTACCTCTTTATAATATTAGTATAGACAAAAATTCAACTAGGCGCTGGCGCGGTGTATTTGGCGGCATTTATCAAAGAGCGCTAGGTCGTCGGCGCGTGCCACGTAACACTAGTAAAACAAGTTGCCTACAAGATAGGGTCGCAAATGTTTTGAGTATTTCGTTAATAATGCAATGTTCGTGCTTTGAGTCGCCACGCGAATAATCAGGTTTATCCTCCGCCTATAGATGTTTCACATAAAAAAAATGAACGTGTACTTTATAAATTATGCCAATTTACACAACAAAGGTTTTACATAACATCGGAGCGCGTACCGATGTTTATTGAATGAATTGTACTTGTACAGTAGCTTTTAACTAACTAAAAATCACTCACTTCTATTTACTGTTACCGTATACCTTAGTTTACCTTTAAGTCAGTCATGTCAAAATACTAGAGATCAAGTTGATGAGATGAAATATCCAACGTACTATTATGAAGGGGTCATCTCGCACCGCATTAACCTGATTGTTGTGTTTTCTCTAATGATTGATTGATTGATTGATGGGATGATTGTTTCTTTTAATGGTTCAACGTTCGCTCATTTGAATACGGGAGGTCGTGGTGATAGACATTTTGTATTGTTCGCTTTTGTTAATTTTTACTCCACTACGTAGAAGGAGGGTGTTTGTTTGTTTGTCTGCGTGTTTGTATTGCAATTTATTTGAAAGGGATTGATAAATTTTACTGTACGAGGCTACTAGGCTGTGGAACTTATATAAGCGTAAGAAGATGAGGGCTTAAGACATATTATTTAGTTTTGAGCCTTATAAAACAAAATGAAGAGAAAGGAATTAAAATTAGTTTTTCACTTATCTACACACGGGCAAACAACACGTTTGTTAATGAATGAAAATTGTTAAATATAGTTTCATTGTTTTTTATGTAGGTCTTTTGTTTTTCAATAACTAGCAGTCATTAACGATTTTTTTTCTCGAATTGACTACGCTATTGGCCTTATTTAGGGCATTCACAGCTTC
Organism: Antheraea mylitta; assembly: GCA_014332785.1. NCBI lineage: Eukaryota > Metazoa > Arthropoda > Insecta > Lepidoptera > Saturniidae > Antheraea > Antheraea mylitta. The sequence continues at coordinate 988,293 of JACEII010000048.1, forward strand.
ACCGGACTACTAAGGCGAGCGCTTAAGGCACTCAGCCGATTGGTCATTAACGACTTTGTTGAAGTTTGTATCGTTATAAATTGTGATACGTTATCTTCGTGGTTATGCGTAGGCTGAGATAGTTCTCAGATGGACTTTCCAATCCCTCTTGATGCGTACTGTATTTATTCTGTTATATTTTCCCCAATTCAAATAATTTCTTTTTTAAATTATAGCTTATGTTATTCTATAGTGCTTAAGTTATACTATTGTAAAGTTACATTAAAAAAAGGTTCAGTAGTTTTTGTGTTAAAGTGTAACAAAGACATATAGTCAAAACATTATTTTATGTCCTCCATCTTGTCCTCGTCTCAATGGTAACTGTGCCAATTTCCCTGGTCTTGGTTGTTGCTACTTCTACATTTGGCAGTAGAGGTATTTTTTTTTCTCTTACTTCTTTGTGTGAAATAGATTTTTGTGACGAAAGTGCCACCGTAACTTATGACTTCTCTTTTAAATGTTGATGTTTCTTTAATATTTTTAGCCAGTGTAGGCTTTAGCTGCCTTATTTTTACATGAGCACGTGATCTTTATATTTGGCCTCCCACTTTGTACTATGCGTACAGCCGAAGCAAAGTCTTCTACAGACCACAATGCTCTCTTGGGGGGAATCGTGGCAGTAAGCATTAAAAACAATAATACATCAGTTAATAAATAATTAACAACTATTTCTATTTTTTCTATATTATAGGAGGCAAACGAACAGGTGGGTCGGATGATGTTAAGTGATCATCACCGTCCATAGAAACTTACAACATCATTTTAGTCGTAAGTGCGTTGCCAGTCTTTGTTTGGAGGAGGGAGAGTAGAGAAGGGAAAGTGGGTATCCGGCGTTCTCACTGAACGAATGAAACGCAACCATGGCAGCACTATTATCCCAAGTCGGTGTTTCTGTGGGTCGGGTGGTACTACTCCGGTCGAGCCGACCCATTCATGCTGAAACCAGGAATAGCTTCAGCGTGGCTCTACCACCTACAAAAAGACACATTCTGATAAAGACATAAAATAAACCGTAAAATATCGGTACAAAAAGGGCAGACACATCACCGAGACAAACATTTAAAAACATTATAGACCGTGTTCACAATGTTGAGTTGGTTTAAAAAATACAAATCTAGAAGTTCAGAAGATTAAGGTAGTGCGGAGAAAATAGGGCGACCAGTGCTCGCTGACAGAGCATCGACAAATAAAAAGCTGAGTTGTGTCGTCCAATCGCATCTCAGCTTTCAAGTATAGCTATACGGGGTGTTCTTTTTGTCCAATGTATAAAATTTGGAATTGGAAAACGAAACAATCTGGTTTAAGTATAATGAAAGCATATAATTTAATGGATTGTGATATGATGTATGATATTATTTGCAATTGTCATAATTACTACATATCACAAAACAAAGTCCTCTGTCACGTCGGTCTATTTGTCTGACGGCTTGTTAAGGTGTTTTTTATTATCAGGACGGTATAACGTCCGATGGGCCCACTAGTAAAAATACAAAGTACCAACTACTCATATACTTCATATGTCATATGAGTCTAATAAAAGGAATAAGATGTATAAAACCTTTATTTTATAGAGAAAACCGCATGAAAATCCATTCAGGCGTTTTTGAGTTTATCTTGAATAGACAAGCAGCCAGACAGATGTAGCAGAGGACTTTGTTTTACAACATTATTATAGTGATAAATAAATTGAGTGATAATAATCAACCTGTATACAGAAAGTGAGTTCCCAATAACCCGTAATAATCGGTCCGGTCAGGTGTGGCTCTGTCCGGTCAACCGGTAACCGAGGGACCGGGTGCCGGCTACACCGGAGGGGGCGGACTTCCCCGGGCACTAACGACAATCGCTTCCTAATGAGTCGCGAACGCGCTCTAATAATAATTATCTACCTACACTTTCTGTTCGACAACTTCGCTACTATTCTTTTTGTAGGGTTATTACGTTGTTTTCTTGAAAATAAACATATGACAACTAATTTACGACAAACAATGTTTGAATTATGTAAATACATTTACATTGATCAATTGGCGTTGTATAATCTCTATTATATGTAATATGTTAAATTAGGTTCTGAGGTTTCACTTATTTTTTTTTTTTTAATTTAATGTCACCGTAGTTAGGTAAGCTTATATAAACTCCGTATAAGGCGCAATTGTTGCGTAGAAAGCCAATTATGAAATCCATCGCTGCACCTTAAGCTCGTGCGCATTTTAGTTAATTCTTGATTGATGTATTTTTTTCTAATCTACACTTTTTAAAATAAGTGTTCACTCCTATAGGCTATAGCGTTATTTTATCTTAACTTCGGTTTCAGAACTTCAGTTCATTTTATCTTGACTGAATCAAAGTTGATGCACGTTCGAACAAATAATTTGAGCTTTAAATACAATTTTATAATATTAGTAGATGAAGATTTAATCTTATGGGATGTGAATTGACAAATGTATTTTGGCTATTTCAAAAAATTACCTTACATTGATTTGCTTTCTATAATTTGTGGTAATATATTTTTTTTATTGAAGCACGACATAGTGACTGCACTATGCCTGATGTTAAGCATAGTACAATCCAAAAACATCAGCAACCACCGAGAGACAGATTATCCATCGCCGGTCGCCGCTGTCATGCTGGCCATAATGACGAAAGTCACCTGGTACTGGATATGCACAGGCTGATCCCGAAACGCGACACGCAGAAGCGAGTCACTATGACGGGCTTTTTCGCCATATACATGGTGGTTGCGACCCAGTCAGGCTATAAAGCCCTACCACCCCGCTTTCGCCATTGCCTCGTTCGTTATTCAGCAGGGTGAACCACGTGCAGGTGAGGTTGACTTGGGTGTCTCAAGTCTTAAGATGTTACTCGACACCCCTTACACCCCAAAAGTATATAAATATATACGAATATATATACAAATAAAGTATGTAAATATTACAGTGTATTTTATGTTTTGCTTAAATTAACTCTATATAAAAGTCAGACTTTGTTACTTATTGTGTTTTTTGTAAAACCTTTCCGATGTGACAACCCTATTTTACTATAATAGGAAATTTGTTTTCCGGTTCGGTAGCGCGCTCCAATTACGAGATTAACGAATTATTTCCACTTTTTTCGCCCCTCCCCTCTCTCCTCGCCTCTGGCCCCTCGCTCCCTCCTACGTAATTCCTTCAGGCGGTTTCCGCCTATTGAATCTCTTTTGATTAGCCTTCTTTCCCGTTTGAGGGCAAATTGACTTCGCTTCGTCACGTTCGGAGGGCAATCGAAAGTATTGAACGAGTTTGGTAATTTTTAAAATGTCGCCTTTATTGATGTGATTTTTTTATATAACCTTTATTGAATATACACGTATAATATTTCTAATAAATTTTCTTTTTATAATTTCGCTTGTTATAATTATGAATTGCATAAAAATAATAATTCTATACATGCTGTCATATATCTATATTAATACTAATATTATAAAGAGGCAAGTTTGTGAGTTTGTGACGTTGTGATGTTGTGACGTTGTAGGGGGTAATCTCCGGAACTACTGGTCCGATTTGAAAAATTCTTTTAGTGTTATATAGCTCATTTATTGAGGAAGCCTATAGGCTATATGTACATGTATCATCAAACTAAGACCAATAGGAGCGGAGCACCAATGAATAATGTTTCAAAATCGGGATTTTTTTTCCTCTTGAAAGCTTCTGCGCGGATTATTAGCGTTAACCCAATGTAACTATTCTACGCGGACGAAGTCGCGGACAAGGACTATTTGCATATAAAACATTTCATAACCTTTTTCTTCTCTGTTCTACAAGGGATTAACATTTTTTTTTATTTGAGTAACAACTGTTGAGATGTTGTATTAGCTAAGAAATGTGAAAACATTTACTGTTTTCCAATCCATCGACACTATTATATACATTTTTGTAGGCATTTTCAAAAGTATAATTCCTTAGTATATATAATTATTATTTGTCATATACTTAAGTCATTGTTAAGAATGTGCCTAGGGGATTTCTTTGGAATATGTAAGGTTTTCTGTAATTTAGTTAGTACTTTAAAATAATAATATATGTCGGCACACACATCGGTTTTCGGGTGTAAGAGGTGTCGAGTAACATCATAAGACTTGAGACACCCAAGCCAACCTCACCTGCATGTGGTGCACCCTGCTGATCAACGAACGAGGCAATGGCGATAGCGGGGTGGTAGGCTTTTACAGCCCTACTGGGTCGCAACCACCATGGCAAAAAAATCCCATCATAGTGACTCGCTTTTGCGCGTCGCGTTTCGGGATCAGCCTGTGCATATCCAGTACCGGGTGACTTTCGTCATTATGGCCGGCATGACAGCGGCGACCGACGATGGATGATCTGTCTCTCGGTGGTCGCCACTGTTTTTGGATTGTACTACGCTTACCATCAGGCATAGTGCAGTCACTTAGTCGTGCTTCAATAAAAAAAAAAATCGGCCGGTAAGAGACCCACTACAAGGATACATGCCTCTTCCTGATCGAAGGTATGGGCGTAATTACTACGCCAGCCCACGACGTATTGACGACTTCTAACTCTGTGAAGTCCACAGTTCTATATTCTTCCCACATACAGTAGTAATATAAGAACATTTCTCAGGTCCAGACTTCCTCACGATGTTTTCATTCACCGTCAGCCGATACTGTTACCATTTGAAATGAGTAAATATACACAAATTGCGGAACATTCATTGGTACATTTTGTGCTTTGAACCTGTGAACATAATAATTGGTACATAATTTACATTTGTTCCATTACTATAACTTCTTAAAGCTATAATGATCTAAGTTAGTTAAAACGCAGTGTTAAATATGCTGTACATGTTCTGGCCTATAGTCCGTTGAAGCTGTTATGCCTTACTAGGACGATAGCGTAGTCAGCTCGAAAAAAAAATGATCTGAATTACGCATTTTACACATTAAAACAATTTGATGAAAAACTTAACCAACATTTTTTTTCTTTTTCATTAAAATACTTATTGAGCGTTGAGATGATCCGAAGTTCTAAATGAAAAACATTTTTAGGCAATCTATTAATAAATATTACGACATTCACAATATTAGTTTAGATTATATTATAGTTTGCGTGAAATTTTAAAAGTAAAACCCATAAGAACTGAACGTACAATGGCATTATACAAAGCCTTCTAAAAGATGATTTTTTTTTTTTCAAATTTGGACTCGAATGTTATTTGATAGTTTATACAATAAATTGTACATTAGGTATTACGAGGATAGATTATATCCGACCTTGCCGTTTTATAAAGTAATCGACCGTTTAAGAGATGTTGTTTAGGCGATTTCAAGGATCATTTCAGTTGTTAGTTATTTAAAAAATTGAGCATATATATTGTGCTGTAGTTGAGTATTTTGCCATTAACCCGAATGTATGAGCGTGGTTTAAATGTGGCACTAATAGACCACTTGAGTTTCGCTTGCCCAATTCAACGCCACTTCTTTAATATACAGTCGAGTGGAGAAGTCATTTTAATTTTCGATAAATAGTATTTTAATTGTCTATCATCAATCGATTTTAATTATGATAAAATTTTGTATATAAGCAGTAAGTTTGAGCCGACTCATTATATTGTCAAAAGCTTAATATAAGACAAAATTAAAATATTAATATGGGAAACTAAAATTGGCAGAGATGGGCGCAATCGATTACATATATAGGGGAGAGTGGGGTAATTGAGAACGACGGGTAATTGGGAACAGTTAGTTAAACATTACATCTCTCCGTACTACAATGTCGCGAACCTATTCTATGGCTGAATGCATAGCCATTCGTGCGTAAGTGCGTGCGTAAGTGCGTGCGAAAGTGGGATTGAAAGGACGCACTGGTGTTGTCACTGTAAATCGAAGAATTATTTTTGTATTTTTGATATAATTTTTGTCATCAGTAATAACACATGTAAGTATCATATTTTTGAGTTCAAAGGTATTGTGTTTTGCTCATATCATACACGCAGTATCTGTTTTCAAATGCAACATAGATTTAAGTTAATAAAAAATGCTTTTGAGAGTGGTGACAATTTTTATGTATATTGATTGATTCGGGTAATTGGGAACGTGTATTAGGTGAGTAATTTGGAACGTTCACAATTACCCCTTACCCTCCTAATTACCCATAGTAATGTGGCTGATTGTGTAAAAATATTTGAACTTTACAAATTATTTCAGATGCCTCGTAATTAAATATGAAAGACCGATCAAACGTCTTTCTTAATTACCTCATACTGTTCCCATTTCCCCCAAGGGATGATTTTAATTATCCCATAGGGTATCGGGTAAACAGGAACGGCAATGGTTTTTGTTTTAGTTTATATTTTTATTAAAACGTAAATTTAAAATAACATTTTATTACTACTAAGTACATAGATAACTAAAGTTCATGTAGCAATAAAATTTGATTTAGTTTATAACGTTTTTTCTATTATTTGTTAGCGTTTGAAGTTAAGTGTTCCCAATTCCCTCACTCTCCCCTAATTAGATTATTAGTTCAAAAAGTTAGATTTCTTGAATAGAATTATTCTATTTTGATGTTCCTTTATTTGAGCTTCAAACTTTAAGTTCGGCGTTTGTTTTAACTCTTATGATTTCTTAAAGAGAAGCATAGTATTGGGGTCTTGTTGGCTTGTATAAGATGACCCGTAAAATTATATTCCAGGCATTTTTCTATAAAATTGTGTTGATATATTTATCGTAACTAGCGTCCGTCCAGTGGTCAATATTCGTCCATTATTCAGTACTTTTTTAATGTTAACTATTACTGATGTTATTTGATAAGGCGTGTACGAATATTGTATATTCGTAGACGTAAGGATTATGAAGTATGATGAATAGTGACTTGTCAATAAAAGCTTCGACTTGCTGGTGGGATGAAAAAAAAACTGTTTCCAGAAAACATAAGTCTAACCTAGTACATAAAATAGGCTGATAAAAAGATGAAGTAAACGATAATGAGCAACTTACGTAGGTTTTCTCTACCTTTTTCCTTAGGGGTTCGGCGAGGATACAGTGTCAGGGCTCGGCTGTCCTCTGTGATCCTTTCATATTTCTGGGTGCCTGGTATGCTTCTTGAGAGGTCTGGCCAACGGATTGCAGAAATATTGGCAGTTCTATCAGACACGGCCATTCCACCTTGGAGTCTCAGGCTACGACGGCTATGATCGCGGTTAGCACGTTGTCGGTTTTAGAAGGCTTCCCGGACAGCTTCACCTATTCATATATACGTGGAGTTAATATTCAATTTGCATTGGTACATCCAGACAAAACGCGTTTTCAGAAATACAGCATATCTATTTGACTCTGACTTCATTTTTGTTTTCTTTAACTGTTTCTTAAACACTTTTCTACAGACATGTACCTCGCTGATTCTTTTGCCAACTGGAGTGGTTCGAAATCATACTTATGAGTTTTTCGGACGCACTTACATTGTCGTTATCGTAAATCATTCTTTGCTTGTTTGTATCCGGCCATCACGGATTCGTATCATGCGTCTGGGTTCATCTGTAGTTGTTTCCAGCTTTTTAAGTCTAAAATTAACTAAACCTTCTAACGTAGACTACAAAACGAGGAGACAGTTATATCAGGTATTGATAGTGTAGTTATCATTATGACTTTTATCTTAAGTAGGTGTTAGAGGGTGAATGGGTCGACTCAGGGTAGTACCACCCGACCCACAGATATACCGATGTGAAGTAACAGTGCTTACATTGTTGCATTTCATTCAGTCAGTGAGAACTCCTGACGCCCGCATACACCCCTCTTCATTTCCTTCCTCCCCTTAGGACTCCCCCCTGCCCCATCAACATAGACTAGCAACACACTTGCGACTCCTCTAGTGTTGCTGCTGTCTATGGACAGTGGTGATCACTTAACATCAGGTGACCCACCTGTTAGTTTGCCTCATATGATATAAAAAAATGTAACATAAAAAAAAATATATCAAGATTTATTACTAGCCTCTGACAGCGACTTCGTTCACTTAGAATAAAGACATTCTTTATTTCTAACACGTAGCGGAATCTGTCAAGAGGAAAAAGCCCCGATTTTGAAACATTATTCATTGGTGCTCCGCTCCTATTGGTCTTAGTGTGATGATATAGCCTATAACCATTCTAGATAAATGAGCTATATAACATTGAAAGCATTTTTTAAATCGGATCAGTAGTTCCTGAGATTAACCCCTACAACGCCACATACTCACAAACTTTACCTCTTTATAATATTAGTATAGATTACTTTTTCGGCAGATTCAGAAGCTAATTAAAATTAATTGTCTATGAAACTCTTATACATTTTATATCGCGAGAACATGTTTTTCTCATCCGCTTAGATATCTTGAATATCTTCTCATAACTTTATACAAATAACGTTATTCGTATGATCCATCTATATATACATTTTGGTTTGAAGAAGGTGTTACTTTGCAGAAATCATTATTAAATATTATAGTGGACATTTTGACTTCGCACTTCCGCCTGGAATTGCTTGACCGCTACCACGCGTCACTGCAAGAAAAAACGTTTGATTTCGTTTTCTCTAACTTTATATTCCTCCGTCATATTTAACACACTTCGATTTTAAATGATTTAATTTTCTTAAATTTTTCTAAAATGGAGCATTCAACAAGAATGTACCTGAACCATTTTATTTATTTCCTACAATATTTATTCAGTTATTCTTGTAAGAAAACATGTATTTTCTAAGTGTTATCTCGTTACAGCAACTACTATAATATTCTCTCGTAGAAAAAACCTATGTACTGAATAAAAATTTATATAAAAACTAGAGCCCTGCCCGCGACTTCGTGCGCATAGTAATAGTTAATTTTGGCTAACGCTATCACGCAGCGGAAGCTCAAAATCCTGATTTTGAAACATTTTTCATTGGTGCTCTTAGAGTGATGATATATAGCCTCAAAACCTTTCTCAATAAATGAGCTATATAACACTGAAAGAATTATTTAATTAAGACTAGTTAGTTAATTTTTCAGTTCCTGTGACTACCCTCTACAAAGGCACAAACTTAGTCTCTTTATAATATTAATATAGATAACAATGATATATATTTGTAATATCATTGTATAGATAATAATAGAGTCACCCGTTGTGAGCTTATCACATAAAAACCTCAGGACTGATTTCAATTACTTTTTAATTCGTTTTCAAGACGGTAGTTCCGTATCTACAAAATACGAGTATATCACGTTTTTATATTAAAATTGTTTAACTCACATTTTTCACTTTTCCTTGCGATTTTCAACTTTTCGGGAAAATTTTCTTTCACATAACACCTTATCCTGATGAATATTACCTATATATAGCTACATACAACAAAAAATAGCCAAATAAATGCAGCCCTTCTAAATTGATGCGGTTAAATATCAATCGATTTTAATTACTAGCGGGCTCGGCGGACGTTGTTCCGCTCTGATAATAAAAAGAACCTTGATAGATCATATACCTCCTTCCTTATAAATCACTTTCTCTACTGGTGAAAACCTTATGAAAATCCGTTGATTAGTTTTTGAGTTTTTCGCGAACAAACAGACAGACGTGGCAGACTTTGTTTTACAAAATGATCTAATTTCTAGTTGAAATTTTCTCCGATCTTTGGAAGTTTTTTTGAATAGTTTATTAAAAATTGAAGCCCTGTAAATCATCTATTATGATTATCGGACATAATTTCTTTCGTTAACTAATTACAGGCGCCTAATGGCAATCGAGACATGTTCAAGTAACGTGACAAGACGTTAAAAAAACCAATGATTTTTTATCGATGTTGTCCGGACTGGAGTATCTATTTCGCCACCACGTCTCCTGTTTAATGTTACGTAGATAAGAATACAGAAATATCAGGTGAAGTGCTACTCACACAACTTGTAAGTTAAGTACTTTTACTTGTTTTGACAAATCGGTTGGTCGACTCGATGTATTTATTGTCGATAAAATACATAATTGTTACATGAAAATTTGTATTTCATATTAGCTGATATTCGCGATACTATTTATGTTGTTTATTATTAATACAAAAAATGTTATATACATCGAAAAAAAAAATGCATTGCTTAAGAATTTTCTCGTTAAACAATCGTATCCGCTTATTTATTTTCTCCTACGTATGCGCATCATACAGCGAGCCTACTACCCACACCAATGAACTAGAATGCTTATAAAGATCATATTTTCTTAAAATTATTATCATTTCATATTAAATGTACTAATTGTGATAGATTATTTTTTAGAAAAGTGCTAAGTTTCTTTTAAGAAGTAACACAATAGATAATGGATGGAAATGCAGTCACTTTTTAACTCATGCGGGCATATTTGCGAGCATAACTTGTGCTTGAAAATTTTACTTTTATTATATGAAGTGTTTTCATTATTATATACTATCTATACTAATAATATAAACTAACTGTGGCCGCGACTACGTCCGTGTGGAACCTAATGTAAATAACGATGACTCATAAAATCATCTCAGTGTATTAAGTCCATTTATTTATCTACTTTTATCTCGTAATTAAGTCAAAATGAAATCAAAATCGAAATACTTTATTCAGTTTAGGCCCTTATGAACGTCAAAAACTACCACCGGTTCGGAAAACAACCCAGTCATCGAGAAGAACCGGCAAGAAACTCGATCGATTCTTTAACATATATTTCCAATACATCATACAATTACTTTTAGTGGATCTACAGAGAGTAGTCAATTCCAAGTCGCATCGTCATTATTGAAACTAAGACTAAATGTTACTCGAGAATATGTTTTGTAATTCTCTTGTTTAGGTTTTATTGTGAACACAGTACTTTAGCAGTGATGAGTTCAAGCAAATAGACAGACAGACAGACATTTCTAAAAATAATTGAAATGTATTTTATTATTTATGCCAAGACAACTACAACATTTTTTCTCAAAGGTCTAAATATTACAGACATGATAGATTTAAATTCTTATTTTATGTAAGATACACAATAATTTCGTCCGTCTATTCGTCACCTTTTCACGATTAAGTTTAATATAGAAGTAACCTGGGATCTGGAAAAGGATATAGGTAAGCTTCTTTCATCTTAAATATACAGTAAAACAAGCAGATACAATAGCGGGAAAACCTATACTAATATTATAAAGAGGTAAAGTTTGTGAGTTTGTGGCGTTGTGATTTTGCGACGTTGTATGGGGTAATCTCAGGAACTACCGGTCCGATTTGAATAATTCTTTCAGTGTTATATAGCTCATTAATCGATAATGGTTATAGGCTATATATCATCACGCTAAGTCCAATAAGAGCGGAGCACAAATGAAAAATATTTCAAAATCGGGATGTTTTTCCTGTTGAGAACTGTTGCGTGTAGTGTATCTAAGCCACGCGAATGAAGTCGCGGACAGAGGCTAGCAAAAATATAAAATAAAATAAAGCAAAACTACCCCGTTGATTGAGAATCAATTGTGAGTAAATAATTTATCGTGTAATTACAGTAAGTAATTAATGTTTGCGTTGTGTTTCTTTGTTTAAATACTCAATCGAATACTACGAAATTTTGTATTTTTAGTGGTACAGAAACACACATAGGGAATTATATTTGGCCGGCAACGGCTCAAGTCTAGGTCCGTTCCCTCGGCGTGGTGTCCCTAGAGTACGCTGCTCGTGCGATACAGTGACACAAAATCTTACATCACTTCAACAACATTACACATATCACCTTCACACACGCTTACACATGAAAGTGGAAGGGTTTTGTTTCTTTCCATCGAACTGAAATAGTTTAGAAAATTATCCGATACGAAATATATATAAGAGTTGTTGCAGTATGTATACTTGGTACACATATATGTTCCAACAACTCATATATGTATGAATAGTTAGCTTAGGTCGCGAATTGCACGTATCAGGCAACAGCCCAAGCCGAGTAGTGCCGTGCACTATTGAGCTAGTTGTCAAATAAAATCGGCTGTGTGTCCTAAGCGCTCGCCTTAGTAGTCCGGTGAAGCTGTTAAGACCTTGCTAGGTCAATAGCGTTGTAGGTTCGAGAAAAAAAGGAATTATATTTGAATAAAAATATTACATTAACAAAATAAAAGTATTTATCGATGTTACAGTAGCCCCGCCCTAGAGGTTATTTGTTAAGCATCTTAACCCCAAGTGGCACACGTAACCCATTGCCGGTTATCTCCTACACCATATACCAGTCTGTTTACATTGTAAGAGTTCGGATTATGCTCCCGTAGAACTATTCAAGAACATTTTTTAAATATACAATACTGGATTTTACTGTCATGTAAGTATAAGAGAGACACAAAATATATACGAAGTACAAACACACAAATTTATTCTTACTTCTTTCTATATAGGAAGGAAGTACCGGTCCGATCTGAACATTTCTTTCAGTGTTATATAGCTCATTTATCGAGGAAAGTTATAGGCTATATATCATCAAACTAAAACGAATGGGAGTGGAGAACCAATGAAGAATGTTTAAAATCGTTGTTTTTTCCTCTTGAAAGCTTCCGCTGTGTGTTAGCGTTAGCCCAAATATTCCGCGCGAACGAAATCGCGGGCAGGGGCTAGTAAAATACAAAGGTCTGCTGTTGTACGCGCCTTATTGAAAACCTATCGAATAGATTTCGACCATAATATCACTTCTTATTTGGTGTCTATAAACTCACGATAGCTATTCAAACTAAAACAATAACAAAAAGAGACTTTACAGACGTTACGCTTACAATAATGTGTGTTTTCTTACCATGGAGAAGTTGAACAAGTAATGGGTGATGTGAAATTTAGGTTTTATAGCAAAGTTTCAAATCACATCATCGATTTGCCGGACATCAAGTTCAACCGTACATTTAAAACAAAATCTGGTCTCGCGAGCCACATTCGCTCTTATTCCCGAAATTAACAAGGTTCGCTGTTGACGGACACGTCAAGGAGGACATCATCATCATCATCAACCACCATGTTAAAAATCGAAATCAAAATCAAAATACTCTTTATTCAATTTAGGCCCTGAAAAGGCACTTGTAAACGTCAAAACTACCATGTAACATGTCAAGCAAGTTTTACTGTCTGAAGGCTATTTTGTACGGTTACTGAATATGTGAACGATGATGACGTATAGAAACGACGTACCTTTCTGTACATTCGCCAAAAACGAATGTAACTAACTATGTTTGTAAAAATATATATGACTGACTAGAATTTTTCGAATCGTACCAGTAGTTCCTGAGATTACCCCCTACAACGTCACAAACTCACAAACTTTACCTTTTTATAATATTAGTATATATGAAAAGACAAATCAGGTTCAGTTTATTGCTGGTTCTTCTCGATAACTGGGTTGTTTTTTGAAGCGGTGGTGTTTTTGGACGTTCATGAGTGCCTTCTCAGGGCCTAAACTGAATAAAGTATTTTGGATTTTGATGCTTTTGTTTTATACATAGAAGAAATGTATTATTAAGATAATAAGCAATGTAGAATAAGGGTCGATCGAGTCTGCAAAATTGATATAATTATATGGATAGGTGCTTTCAGGAACTTTTATGAATAGGTAAATATGACCGCCCCGCCCCACGAGTACTTAATTTATAGATGTTTACGCGAATACAAAAGTAAGTTAGTAGAACAGTGCAGTGATATCTGTAAATATATTGATCAATCACTTCAAGCCTGCTCTGAATCTATTACAATTGAATGATTTAACGTACATTGCGCAACGTGAATAGACTGTAGTGCAAAAACACTCTATATCGATTTTAATGAACCGACTTCCAAAACACTTGTAGTGTATATAAATCAATTTATATATTATACTAATTATTTTTGTTATGTTCGTAGGTCTGTAGGCATTTGCTATTAGCAATTTAGTTCAGATTGAGATTGTCATTCATTAAGTTCCTTTAATTACATCGCTACATATTCTAAATCAAAGTGTTCTGCTACGTCTGTCTGTTCGTGATAACCTCAAAAACTACGTAACAGGTTTTCACGCTGTTTTCACCAATTTGATTCAGGTGAAATGTTTAGGTATACCTATACTTAGGCCGCGCTACTTCCACAGTACTAGCTAGGAAATACTATAAAACAAAATCGCTTTTGAAATATGTTCTCGTATTCCTGTATATCTTCTAAACTAAACAGTGGATTTTGACACGGTTTTCACTATCTTTTAAATAATCATAAATTTTAATAATAATTTCATTTCTTCCGTAAGGTATAGGCCACCGTTTTGTTAGAACATTTAAATCACCACAAAACACTTGTAATGTACTACCTACTTAACAATGATGGTAATAAGCTAGAAAATAAGTTGCCAAAATATATGTTATGTTGGCAACACTGAACATTATTTTCTAGAAACTGTGTGGTATATATCGTATTAATGTTTTGTAAATAATTATAAGGTATTATGAGATAAGACGTGTAGGGGAGAGTAGGGTAATTGAGATTTTCATTTTTATTTTACTATATTATTATTATTATATCATAATTATAATTACATAAGCGGTAGTGACTGCTGTAGTTGATAACTGTGTTGCAGTCACCGCTAGACAACACTAAGTTTTTTAATTGAAATAGTTAACACATAAAAAATACCTGTGACCGCAATATACAACAATGGGAAATACTTTAATAAAATAATGAAATGCTGCTGAGCAAGCGAGAGCTAATGTCGTGTTGAGTGAAATGCATGTATAGAATTTAAGTGTAGTTTGATAATATTTTAGCAAGAAACGTTTGGAAAGTAAGGTAATTATGTAAAAGATAGAAGTTCGGCTTCTTCATACGTTAGGCCCAAGAGCCAACTTAAAATATTTTTTTTAGATTTAATTTTGATAAGTGGATAAATACTGAGAGTTTTGTTGATTTTATTATATAGCATAGGTCTCAAATAATGATAATGGCAACCAGCTAGTCCTGTTCTTCGGGGCACACTAGGACATACTTGGATCATATCTACGCTTTGTGCTAATAAGATTATGATCATAGATCACCTGAGCGTGCTTCCTAAGTGTAACATGAAGAATAAATCATTTACAAACAGATAAAACTTTGCAATTTGAATAAAGCTCCTGAGTAGGAAAAAGAATAGGTTTTGAAGTCATAACTTCATCATGAATGGTGGGTAATTGGGAACAGTTAGATAAATAGTACATCTCCCCGTACTACACTGTCGCGAACCTATTCTACGGCTGAATGTAGAGCCATTCATTGCGTATGCGAAAGTGGGTTTGAAAGGACGCACTGGTTTTGTCACGGAAGGTCGAAGAATTATTTTTGTATTTTTGATATAATTTTTGTCATCAGTTGTAACACATGTAAGTATCATATTTTTGAGTTCAAATATATTGTGGTTTTGCTCATATCATACACATAGTATTTGTTTTCAAATGAAACATAGATTGAAGGTAATAAAAAATGCTTTTGAGAGTGGCGGCAATTTTTATGTATATTGACTGATTCGGGTAACTGGGAACGGCATTAGGTGAGTAATTTAGAACGTTCCCTATTATCCCTTACCCTCCTAATTACCCATAGTACTGCTGGTTGATTGTGTAAAAATATTTAAACTTTACAAAATTATTTCAGATGCCTCGTAATTACGTAAGAAAGATCGATCAAACGTCTTTCTTAATTACCTCATACCATTTCCATTTCCCCCACGGGATGATCTCAATTACCCCATAGGGTATCGGGTAAACAGGAATGGCAATGTTTTTTGTTTTAGTTTGTATTTTTATTAAAACGTAAATTTAAAGTAAAGTTTTATGACTACTAAGTACATAGATAACAAAAGTTCATGTAGCAATAATATTTGATTTAGTTTATAACTTTTTTCTATTATTTTTTATAGTTTGAAGTTATGTGTTCCCAATTCCCCCACAACTTAATGTATTCTAGTAAAGAGTACATTTCAAGTATTGGCTTTTTGAACTAGCTTGTCTTCGAAACGGTTACATGATTTTGATGAGACTTTCACTGGCAGCTAAAGAATTTTTCCGAATATTTTATAAGCGACAACTCTTCAAACTTCACGTTTGTATTAATAATAGCTAAAACTTTAAAGCAAGTATTTAATACGTATTTAACTTTTTGTAATAACACCGTACATGGTTAACTTCATAGTTCAGTGACACGGTCGTAGAGTTAGTAATAAAGATAACATTACAATTAAAATAACTAAAAAGCGGTTCATAGTAAAACGCAAATAACATAGATACTTCAAATAAAATATAAACCTACAACTGATATACGCACATTCATAATAGTCTAAAAGATATAAGGGTTCACGTAAAATATATTTTAATAATGTCAATCTAAGTTTAGCTTTAAGTGTAATTAAGTTAACCAGAAGCAGTTATGTCATATGTGTATGTAAGTGTATATTACACGTCACACAAAACCGTATTGAGATGGTCAGGCTCCCACGATGTTTTGACATTTGATAGAATTAAAAATAATTTAGATATGACTGACTGTTTAAGGAGCTCTTAAGCATAACAAATCTTTACATAAATAGGTGAACTTAAAACAGTTCACAGTAGGTAGCTTTTTCTTTTCTTGTTGTTAACCGGTATTCTGTATTTATTCTTTGTTTGTGTCATGAGCTTTAGTGTTATTAAAAAAGTATTGGGATTTTTTTAATGATTAACGAATCGAAAACATTATTGATAAATCTATTTAAATTATTTGTTTTAATTCTAATTAATATAAATAAATTATTAATAAATAATAAATTAGAAAATTAGTTTGATTCTTTCTTTATTACACTTAATCATGCCGATCATATCAACTGATATCAATTTTGCATATCTAACAGCCCTGGCAATGTGGCCAGAGGTACAGTGAAGGACAAATGGTACTTTTCATGCAAAGAAATGTGCTGTCCTCGAGAGTACGTCAAATCTACATTAACACGTACATATTCTTTGCTTACAAATCTTCCTTAGCTTTACTTACATTTTACTTTGCTTACAAAAGCTATAATTTCTAAAATTTCAGTTACTATATATTAAATAAATATGTTACATTTTTTTAGCCGAGAACTAAGTCTAACAAGTAAATTTAAATATATTATATCGTTAACTATCATGTAGCTTTTCCATGTTTACCTCTATCATTTTATTTATACACTAGCCACTCCCCGTGACTTCGTCCGCGTGGAATAGTTACTTTGTGCTAACGCTAACACACAGTGGATCTCTTAAAAAGAAAAAAAAAACGGATTTTGAAACATTCTTCATTGGTGCTCCACACCTGTCGATTTTACAGTGATAATATAACCTATAGCCTTCCTCAATATATGAGCTATCTAACACTGAAAGAATTTTTCAAATCGGTCTTGTACTTAGTTCCTGTGATTAGCGAGTTGAAGCAAACGAACTCCTTAGCTTTATAATATTAGTATAGATCGGTTATGGGTAGTGGTAACACACGCTTATTTAATTCCATAATAATAGCCTCTACTATAGTTTTTAATGAAACACAGCTTACAGCTTTACAGCTTCACCGAACAATTGAAACGAGCGTTGAAGGCACTCAGCCGATTTGCGATGTTTGGGCGATTAGCTCAAGGGTGCACTGCACACCTCGGCTTGGGCTGTCACCTGTTTTGTGCAAAAATCGCGACCTATCTGAGCTAACCTAAGCTAAGCTACCTAGATATACGTATATGAGTTATTGAAACATGTATGTGTACCAAGCATGCGTGCCTCAACAACTCCTATATGTATTTTGTGTCGAAAAAAATCCTCTAAGCTATATAGGATAGGATAAGGTAGGGAAAAATAAGGGTAGAACTCTTCGTCGTTTATTTCTCGGAAAAAGAAAACAGCGTATAAGCGTGTAGGCGTGCACGTGTGTATAGGTGATGAGTGTGATGTTGTAGCAGTGATGTAAAGTTTTGTGTCACGGTATTGCGTAAGCAGCGTACTCAAGGGCTCCACGCCGAGGGAACGGACCTAGGCTTGAGCCGCTACCAAGGGGGCCTAACCTGGTGTGCGAGAGCGAAATTTACCCCCAGACCACGGCGGCGTGATCTGAGTGTGGGTGTGAATACGCTCTTTTTGAAAAGACAGGCTGGTACTGATCGTTCGCTGACGTGATTGAATCATGAGGGTCAGTAAAAATGTGCCGTGGTCGTCTTCTATACTGCGCAGCGTTCGGTACGGGTTCATAGTTCGCGGCGGATACCTAATATGACTAACGTTAAAAAGACAATATTATATATAAAATATAGGTACCAGATTTATAATAAACAAATATTGACATTTCTATACATTTGAAGTACAATAAAAAGATCTTAAAGCAGTTAATGTGCTCTAAGGACGTGTATGATGACCTTTACTGTTTCTTATCAAGCTAATTATGAATTATCTTTAAACCAATAACTTGAACAGTAGCTCGGGTGATTTTTAAACGTCTGGGAACTTTTCCCCAAGTCCACTTGAGATATAAGATATGAAAGAGTAATTTAGGGATCCATCTGTAATTACTTGTATTTAGTAATTTGTTAATGTAGATCGTAATTCGGTATCATGTGAGTAGTAGGTAGTCCGGTGAAGCTCTTAAGACCTTGCTAGGCCAATAGCGTATTCAGTTCGAGAAAAAAAAATCATGTGAATATAATAGTTATGCTTGACAATGGGACAAAATATAAGTTTATAGCTACCTATAAAAAATGAAATGTCATAAAAATATATTTTAACTAGCCTTTCACCGCGACTTCTTTCGCGTGGAATAGATACACTAACACTAACACGCAGCAGTTCTCAAAAGGAAAAATATCCCGATTTTAAACCATTTGTCATCTGTGCTCCGCTCCTATTGGTCTTAGCGTGATGATATATAGCCTATAACCATTCTCGGTGAATGAGATATATAACGCTGAAAGAGTTATTCAAATCGAACCAGTAGTTCCTGAGATTACCCCCTACAACTTCACAACATCACAAACTCACAAACTTTACCTCTTTATAATATTATATAGATTGAAAAAATTAAACAAAGCTAACGTTACGTCGTGTTCCAAGTCGGTCACCCATCCAAGTACTGACTGTACCAGACGTCGCGTAATTTCGGAGATCGGACGAGAAGCGCCGTTTTTAACATTATACCCGAACAGTGTTTATCGCTTCTACATGTCATCACACAAAAAGGTTGCCGATGAAAATTTCAAAGTCTTCCCATAATAGGTTTCACTCCAAAAATATTTATACAAATAAATAAAAAGGAAACGTCTATGTGTAATGTCAAAGTAACAGTAATAGTAATAAACAGTAATAAATGTGTATTAAAATATATGCAGTAACTACTTATAACAAAAAAAAAAAACATTTTTTGCAATTTTTGCCTGTCTGGAGCGATTTTGACAGGACTTTCATCAGATAATCATGTTATTTAATACAAACTTTGTACTGTTATTTTTTTATCATATGGATAAACGTCTTATCTTTTATTAGAGGCGATTGATTGGCTTCTCTATTTGTTGCTATTTATGTTTATATATTGTATATTTATGTCGCAGTTTATGTGGAACTATTTAGCACCACCCGGGAATCACGTGCAGTTCCCCTGAGGCACATTTCTTGCTGACGCGAGTAACATTACCCCTCAAATTAGATAATTATAAACAACATTAAAATAATTAGCTAAATAGGTGCAGCCGTCCTGAAGTGTTACGGTTACATACATTCATTCGCCAATGGATTTATATATATATAAAATTTATTACTAAATTAATTCATTGGTAAGCGAACGACGTAAAATGTAACCGATATCCACCGAGGTAATGGCCCAATTTGACGGTTCGTATAACGCGGCCCCTCTTAAAAGCTAAAACGGAGTCAAGTGATTGTTTGCGTTTGTACTACTATCGCAGGCAAATCTGTGTGCGCAGTGTAATACATCAATCCGATCTGTTAGACTAAGATACGGACATCCATCATTGTAACATTATCATTGATTACAAAAAAAAAACAACTAATGTAAGGAATATGTGTTTAGACCGGCCGAAGAAAAGATGTAATTTTCGTTTAATTTTAA
The DNA here is from genome assembly GCA_014332785.1 of Antheraea mylitta. NCBI lineage: Eukaryota > Metazoa > Arthropoda > Insecta > Lepidoptera > Saturniidae > Antheraea > Antheraea mylitta. Next base: position 1,008,398 of record JACEII010000048.1, read on the forward strand.
AAAGTCAAGTGTTATTAAAAATTAATTATTAGGTGTATCAAGAAAGAGAAGTCACATTAAGTCAAGTAACTGGAAAACAAATACATTTACATCTGTTAGACAAGGAGACAGACATCCGTGATTGTAACATTGTCATGGATTACAAAACAACCAACTGCAATGGTGTAGATATGGGTTAAAAATAACCAAAGAAGAGGTGATATTTTTTTAACTTACGAGTAACTAAAAAGGTTGGCTCTTAGGGTATACGAGGAAAAGAAATCATATTTAACCATGTAATTGGGAAATACATGCATATAATAGCGTAAAATAGTAATACAGTGTATATAAAAATGTAAAAGAATATGAGGAAACTAGACGTTCTGAACTACACATCAAAACAGTTGTCAGAAGGCTACATAAATAACGGACATTAAATATAAATTAAATAAAGTTCTAATGGGTATATATTCAAGCCGTGGCTTCAAGACCTCATAAATAATTAATTGAGACTATAGACATAGAGTAGGGATACACTATATTAAACCTTAGAGTGCAAACTCGATGTTTCTAACTATCATCTATACTAAGATTCAGCTACCATTAATACTGTCTTCACAAAACTTTAAATAATTAAAACCTTGCTTCTCCTACACTGCGAGACTAAACATCTAAACACAAACTTGATGTTTCTTGCTATTATCTAAACAGTGATCTAGTTACCACAATAGTACCCTCATGAGAATGTTGAGAAATGATACCTTGATCGGGTACAAGGGGTTAATATTATATGTGCTATACTGTTGGGGTGTACTAGAGTTTTGTAGTTCGAAGACGAATTATTGAATATGACAATAGAATCAATAGCCATAAAATACTCACAGGAATACTTTTTATTCTTAGATTTTAAATGCCAAAATGAGTTTGTTATGCTCTAACGTCTTAATTGTTTAACAAAATCATTATTCAATGTTGCATAGACTTCGCAATAAAATCCTAACAATATACTGTTCCCAAGAGATAGACATAGTATATTATTGCGAGTAAAACCACAAGAAAGATCTAGTAAAAATAAACTACATTTATGTGCTCAATTACTTTCTAGAAAACTTATTCTTTGTGGCGTGTCATATCTTTTTTTTCATGAATTGTGAATAAGCTTGCTATATTAATCACATTTATTGTAAATAACATAAAGTGTACATTTGCGGCTCTTAGACAAACTCCATCCCCAGCTTTATGTTTTGCAATACAACACTTTAATGCGATAGCGTTTGTGTATATTATTATTTTCTTTTTTTATGTATATCTATAGGAACCATTAGTGAAAGTTCTCAGGAGAGAAACAATTAAGTGTATGGTAGTATTTTTGCCAAAATTATTACTTTTTTGGCACTGCTAGTAGTTTAAAGGTGTTGTTAAGGTTAGTTTTGAATTATTTGTGGGAGTGAAATGTAAAGCCTTAGTGTATTGTTTGTAAATATGAAAACAATGTAATAGATATAGAAGATTATTTACATAGTATGTAAATAACAGTAGTCCGTTGAAATTGTTAAGACCTTGCTAGGTCAATAGAGTAGTCATTTCGAAGAAAAGAATAACATAAATAAGTTTTAACATATCATTGCTAGAGTTAACATTTTGTTCTTATGTACGTTTTAAAATCTTCTAAGAGGGGAATTTTCCTTGTTTTTACAAATAACTAGTATAATAACAATAACATTTGTTAATTCTCTACAGATTTTACCGTTTGTCCACAACCTCATCTGAGTTGGATGACGATGTAATCCATGATGCAGATCTTAATGGCACGTTAAACTTTGAGTAGATCCGGCTTATTAGTGCAGTTGTCAAAAACTCAACCATAGGTACTTGCTGACAGATTTTCCACAAGCTTTAGTTAAAGCGACAAATGTTTTCATCTCGAAAAATATTTGTCTCATAATAATTTGTGTTAATTATATTACAATTTAATCTCGTAACCTGTTATAAATAAGTATTCCTCACGTCTTCACTCGCGTTCATGTAAATTTTATCTATCCATCGGCAATTATTATTTTTTGTAACTAAAATGTAATTTATGTCTTTTTGTGTTCTTCTGCTAATATGTATGAAAACTTGATGATGATTGGTTGAGTAGTTAATGCGTGAATGGGAAACACACTTACAATCATATATGCAATATTAGATAGCGTTAGTATTCTAACAAAATGTAAGCTAAAACCTGACCAAAGAAAAAGTCTATCAGTTAAAATAGAAATTATGTAAAACGGGCTACTAGTTTTCGAGTTATAAGAATACTAGCCGACAGACAAAAAAAGATACGAATCCTTTAATAATATATGAGGATAATTATCTTTTCTAAATGTGTAATTTTTCCACTATTCACTATTTTATAAATTAAAAATTAGTGTTTCAAAGTTTTTATATTCGAATAGTTTACCTTAGTAGTAATTAAATCTATCACAGGATACGATTAAAATTTTATATTTAAAGCATCTATCCGCGTATATGCAGTTAAAATACAGCCCCGAATTTTCCTTAAACGTGTCCTTATTGTTTGAAACTGAAGCATAAAATATTCGTGATAAACTCATAACAAATCATTAAGACTATTTTTAATATCTATGTTCTAGCTAAAAATATTCAACTTGAAAGTCTAACGCTACACAAGTGCTGTGTTACATTTCGAAGCCAGAAATCCTCGCGTCTCTTAGACCTCATTGTCGTTTAATGTAATCTTAAGGTCAAACACGAAAAACCTATGAAAAAGACGATTGTTAACCATAAACTTAATATTTAATAAATCTTTTCTTGGTTTTATTTCCAGTGCTCAAAGTACCTAACCAAGCCATCATCAGAGAAACCCGTACTAGGTGTATCCATAACGATATTTTTCTTCGTCAAAAACTCAGTCAGCGTAGTTTCAACCCTACGCCGATCGATTCGGCACTATAGATCCATTTTATTTAGACCGTTTTAAAAATTATTATAAATAAATAAGTATTAGGGTTACGCAAAAATCAACTCAAATTTCACAGAACTATATTCACTATACGACATTCAATTTAGTTTATGCTATTTAATATTATAAACCCATTAAGATGTTCAGTGAGGCATTTGAACGTCGTCAGATTTCACTCAGTTTTGGTGTCATATTACTTTGTTTTAGGAAAAAATCTGCGCTACTCCTTCGTTTCGGAACAGTGGTACTCAAATTTTTCAAAAACCTCAGGCTTCTACGTTCAATAATGTATAAAAAATATTATTGGTAATTTAAAGCTGGAATCGGCTACCCTTTTTTATAGATTGTTATTCAAACTATAGTTAAAAAAATACCACATATTGAGTGGCGCCAATCAAATTTGGTCGTAGAAACTATTGGACTCAATAAATTAAAAAAATATATTCTTAGATCTTAGACCATATCATTATTTAATATCATTTGGAATTGTGGTGAATATTATCATGTAGAAAAATGTGTTATCAATCAGAAAAAATATCGATCCAACTAAGATAGAATAGATCAAAAGTTGTCTTTTCTAAAAAGTCCACGTACACATATATGTCTGACTAATATGATTCAAAGAAGGTAGTATGTTTATTGTTGAACTACCTATTAAACAATATTTGTAGAAACGTTTCATTTTTCGTGTTCTGTATTTTCTTAACTTAGATTTCGTAGTCTCAGCCCTATTACTTAGCTGAGAGGTCGTAGGATCGACCTTCGCAAATGATTAAGTTTTGTGTAATGTACGTCTTGTCTATGATTATTTTATAAATTTACAGTATATGAGCTGTTTGTTGGAATAAATGACCGTATATATCATACAACGATACCTATCTTTGTTGGTGATTTTAAGGAGTAGGTCATCAATTTAGTTTTTTTGAGGAGGCCTTTACCCTTAAGAGGGGTTCTCATTTAATTAAATGAAACATGAAATATATGTTACCAATATAAATTGCTAGTTAATCAACTAAAAAATAAACTAAACACAATGTAACAACTAACAATACATATTTATTACAATAATAACAAATTTTTTTTAGAAAATAGAAAAAAATGTATAACAATAATATAATATAAGATAAATAATTGTTATAATTTGTAAGTGACATCGTAAAACAGCATGAAAAATGAGAAATATTAAAAGGCTTATGTATTTATTTATTTATGTGTCCTTAATGGTATAAAAATTGTATTGTATAGTTCAGTATTTTTTCAATTCAAAGTTTAAAGCAAACACGAACACACGTTATATAAATATAGGGTAGTAAAAATGAGGATCATAGACCCATAGTTTGAGTACCATTATTGACGTGCATTAGCGTATGAGATGCGCAGAGCGGCTATTAAGTAATAGCCGTCCACCGGATGCGACCTGTAAATATTGCTGCGCGTTCACACTGCGCACTACGAAGACTGTGGAGCTGTAGAATGTTTTCATTTCTTTTAGTCAAAGTTACTTCTAATATAAAATTGGCTTAAAATTGTATGTAACTGAAATCGTAGTTATTGTCATATTTTAACTGGACAAAGTTAGAATAGTTAAGAGGGGTATATAAGGTGAGTTTACTCATTTGTGTTTAATGTTCGAGTTTGTGAGCCACTTGTGTAAGTACATAATATGTTTCGTGCCTCATTAACTCATACATGTGTGAATGTGTTTAGCTAGCTTGGCTTGGTTAGATCTGTGATATTGCATTCAGAGCAACAGCCCAAGCCAAAGTTTCGTAATTTTAGCGTCCTTGAGCTTGTTGCCACACAACTGAGTAGCTTCAGCGCGCGCCTGAAAACATGCATAAATAAATTCAATCAAGCCTATATTAAAAAAATTATCGCTTGACAGATTTATTGTCTTTCTATCTGTATATGTAGATAAAAAAGTGGCTAGCAAAATAAACTGTAATTTATTGTCATTTAGTTTTGTAATTAAAATCTAACGCGGATAAAGTCAGAAACATATGAACATAAAAAAGTGGCTAGCAAACTAAGATGTAATTTATTGTTATACAGTTTTGTAATCAAAATCTATCGCGGACTAAGTCAGAAGCGCTTGTTAGTAAGTTATACAAGCTAGATAATCATGGTAAAAAAGTATTGTTAACACAACTCCACACCATTCCGCTTCCGTTTTAAAAGCGCCAATAAATTAATCACGATCACGTTAGAGACGTCAATCGCTTGTCATGTCTATACCCAATCCATAGACGTCCACCGCAGTGACGGTCATCTCGACAAGCAATTTTAACCCTTACCACCCACCCGGAATGACTACAGATTAGAAAATTCGACGCGAAGTTTTTACGTGTATACTAAAAAATTAATGTAAACAATATAATGTTATTTTTGTAGTTCCTTTTTTTTAATATGAGTCTCATTGAGGACGGTGCGTTCAATGAAATTGAAAAAAAAAAAGGTAAAAATAGTGTTAACGATTTCGGGCATCATTTTATGGGTTATTAGACGGAGGAAGTGCCTGGACGACCTTTTTATCTGGACGTTTTACGAGGAAAGAGGTTTTATATCCATAATTATGTGTGTTATTTTTTAATGCACGTAAAGGAGAACGGATAATTTAATGTTTGTAAAGTACGCATATGCTAGTTACAGAGGTAAAGGCTGGGTGTCTTTGAACCTAGAGGCGATGGCCGATGCGTTTTATGCGACAGCTTCTTTCTAACGTCAAAATATTGTGAGCACATCTTTTACCAATAAAATATATTACGTAGTTTATAGCAATAAATCTTCAAAATGTGGTAGCTAATTGTCAATCATATTGATTGCTTTTAGTTATAAACCAGCTACTGTCCGCGACTTCGTCCGCGTAGAATTTTAACTTTGGTTTAACGCTAACACGCAGCGGAAGTTCTCAAGAGGATAAAAAAATCCCGATTTTGAAACATTTTTCATTGGTGCTCCGCTCCTATTGGTCTAAGCATGATTATATATAGCCTATAATCTTCCTCGAGCTATATAACACTGAAAGAATTTATCAAATCGAACCAGTGGTTTCTGAGATTACCCCCCACAACTTCATAAACTCACAAACTTTACCTCTTTATAATGTTAGTATAAATGTATTAATAACACGATTAGTATTTTTTGAGACTTAATTTGTATCAATGTTCTCTTTATATTCTACTAGCTTCTGCCCACGACTTCATCCGTGTTGAATAGTTACTTCGGACTACCCGCAGCGGAAGCTCTCAAAAGAGAAAAAGGATTTTGAAACATTCTTCATTGTTGCTCCGCTCCTATTGGTTTTAGCGTAATGATATATAGCCTATCGTCTTCTTCAATAAATGAGCTATCTAACGCTCTAAGATTCTTTTTAAATCCGACCAATAGTTCCTGAGATTACCGCGTTCAACTAAACCAAAAAACAAACCCTCCAGCTTTATAATATTAGTATTGATTTATTATTTCATTTGTACAATGCTAACTACATACAAAACTGTCATTTTGCACATTTAAAAAGAAGTATTCAGTTGTTATTATTAATACTGTTTATTTATTAAATTAAAACTAAGAATTGTGAAAAATCACGCGATTTTTTAAAACGCTTGATAACCAGACGGAAGTTTTTGTGATGCTAAAATGTTTGCAACAACATTTCTCGTTCCACAAAGGGGATATTAAACGAAACAATGGTTTTTTAGTTATTGATGTAACCCGGTTATTGTTTTTTTATAAAGTTTATTACACTGTGATGTCGAGTTCAAAAGTGTTAAGCGTCATCTTCTGTCGAATTTTCCTTTGAAACTAATATAAGCGGTTGGTCTGGTCGTGGTCAGGCAGTTGATAGCGTCACCGGCCTCATTGCCGAGTGCTATCAACTATAAATAACTATATAGCGTTGAATTTTAAATTAATTTTCACATTTAATACCAGCGTTAGCACGCAACTCTGATAGCGTTGTATTTGAAATGAAACGATTTGCACGCCATCTGTTGTGTGGAGATTGAAACTATGTTTTTTTTTTTATATCATAGGAGGCAAACGAACAGATGGGTCACCGTGTGTTGCCAGCCTTTATTGTTGGGAAAGGGGGAAGTAAGAATGGTCACGTCAGTTTTCTGTGGGTCGGGTGGTAGTACCCTGTGCGAACCAGCGCGTTCATTCTGAAACAAGTTATAGCTTCAGTGTGCTTCACAACTTGCACAAGTATTTCAGAACGTGCAAACAAATCACCAAAATTATACGGGACAAACCAAAAAACGTTTTAATATACACTGCGCTAACTGTGCCAGCGTTTTCAATTGTGTGTATTATCGTTTGTTGCATTTACTGTTATATCCTTTAAAAAATAGTTAATTGAATACTGTGTAAATATCTATTATAGCACTTGTAAAGGCGATTAGTTAAATAATATATAAGTTGATGCAATCAAATGGCATCTCGTTATCAGTCATAGAAAAATATTTTCTAAGTACGCAAATTATTGTTATTTATATGATGATTAAACGAAAGATGTCAGAGTTGACCATTCCTAGACGGTCGTTCATTTTTGTATGTTTTTTAATTATTTTTTTTTTTTATATAAATTACTCGTAAATTGTAAGAGATTGGCCGATAGCTTTTGCGTTTTGATATGATATTCACCCAAAGATTTTAATTCAAAACCTTACGTATTTAATATGGACTGGGTAACTTGAAAATATCGGCATGAAAAAACAGTGTAAGTTTGCTCTTACATTATTAGATTCGTAAAAAAAAGAGTAATTTACATCTATTACTTTTTACGTGATGACCTAACAGCGACACAGCTCTATTAATGTATTTATGTACTATAGGAAACCTAGGAAATGTAATATAGAATAAGATTATGGTTTAATGTTAGACGTTACAAAACGTTTAATAAATTAGAAAGTATCTCAATATTATATATTTTATGTCCAATAAATTATTGGGTACCCAATTTTAGTACAGTGTTTCTTTAAGTAATACAATATCAGTCGGCGCATTACAGAAATGCGAAAATTTTATTGCAGACCACCAAGGAGCATCCCTTACTCTTTAGACGCATTAGTTCACGAGTGGAAGTACTCAAGTGACCGCGTTTGTGCAGGGTGGTCGTCGCCCGAGCCCGACCTCAGCCGTCTAGACAAATGGCGACTACTATTGGCACACATGTGCAAATTTTACACGATTTCTTAAATGTGAGTTCCGTTCGAGTTCTCTCGATTCTATTTTATCTATTCACTTTTTATTGTATGACAAGCAGTTAACATATTTTGACGATATTCCAAGCTTTATGTTATATTTTAGATATACTTATTACATGTGTAAGCTTTATAAAAAAGGGAAATACAATACGTACAGTACAGCAGTCGGAATATAGCGACGTGATTAAAAAAGTCATAACGACTACCGCTAAAAGTGAAAACTTAAAACAATGGATGAACTGTGTACTATTTTGAATTCTTAAATAAATTAGAGTCTGAACTATTTAAATTTCTTAATTTGTAAAGTGAAATAATTAACATTAGTCTGATCGATTGACATTTCCTACAATAATTATTGCACTTTTATGCAGATTATTAATGAATGAAACATGCCAATAATGGGATGTACTAGTTCAGTACAAAACATAAGTATTACGTGAACACAAACCGTTACACTAAGTGTCGCGTATCTAGCACAAGCGAAATACATTACAAGCATATCGATGTCATCAGTGACACTAAACTGCAAGTTTTTCCTCTATTGTATTTTTGTAACCACTCAACGTAAGTAAAGACGTATTCACATCAAAAATATAAATAATTTTAGTGCATTAGATTGAGAAACAAACGATAGAAAATATCTTATAACCACCTAATACGACGTTTTTTCAAAGGATAAGGTCAAGTTTATTGTACAATTCGAACTGAGACACCTAAGCGGCAGATCAGACCGCTCTGACTGTGACTGAGTCATAACAGCTATAAATGCATATATGTACATTCCACTCTAATATAAAAAAGACTTTATTTTTTTCAATCACGAGATAAAAAGTAATTTACAACATTTCAATCACTAAATGTATTGTCAAACAATAAAACTATGAATGAATGATTTTCATAGTAATGGTCTAATATGAACAACACTTGCACAAATCCAAGATTTTTTCAGCGTCGCGACTCCGAACTGTTTTGCCTATTAGTTAAGTGCCGTGGCAAATTTACTAATTTGCTTTTTCATTCAGACGTTTTTTGTTCAAGGGGTTTCGGTGGTTAAAATTCGATATAAATTTGTTTGTTCAGATTTGAACCATCCTTTTTTGAATGAAACGATGAAACGTGAGTATTTATATGCGTTATTAGATTTGCCATTTAGTTAAGAGAATAATTATCTTATACTGATACCCCTTTATTTAAAAATATTTCTTTAAAAAATCGGTTGTCAGTTTACGAACTATAATTTTACGTAATAACATTACGTACGTAAACATCAGTGAAAAATTGCGTAGGTTTATGAATTGAATTGAATTGTCATATATCTATACTAATATATAAAGCTGAAGAGTTTGTTTGTTTGTTTGGTTGAACGCGCTTATCTCAAGAACAGCCGGTCCAACTTGAAAGTTTATTTTAGTGCTAGATAGCTCATTTATCGAGGATGGCTATAGGCTACATATCATCACGTTAAAACCAATAGGAGCTGAGCACTAATGAAGAATATCTCAAAATCGGGCTATTTTTGAAGCTTCCGCTGCGTGTTAATGTTAGTATTATATGTGTTGCCATGGTAACGCATATAACATTCTTTTGCGAATATTTTTATGGTTTATTTTGTGTTCCTACTCAAAAAGTTTATTCTACGTTAGTTTTGATTCCAATTTGTAATTATACGTGGTACGTTTATATCGCAAGCATTCTCAAAGTTTATTTTGTGTTGTTATTCAAACAGTTTAGTAGTAATAATATTCGTCCAATAAGACTGGCGAAGGAATTGATCCATACTGCCAATTCTGAAGTTGTCAATATAGGTAGTTATTGTGTATTCTTTAGCCAGTTTTCTTTATGTCCAAGTTAATGAAAAGGTATAAGCGCCAAATCCTCTATATAATATTTCGTAAATTTTTATCTTTTTAATTTTCAAGACCACAGAATTCATGCGTCGTGGTATTATTTTTCATTCATTTCACTTATGCACAATAAACGAACCATATTACATAAAACGCCGCCAATTTAACATAATATGGAGTCAAGTAACACAAGATTATGAATAAAATATAAAATCCACTGCATGACAGACTGAAACTCCGCCAAAAAGTTTATTGTACACTAAGGTGGATTTCCGCAAAGTAACGCCTTCTTCAATAAAATTGTTTATTGTACGTTAGTTTTGATCCCAATTTTTGATTTGTGATATATTACGTATTATAAAAATAAAGTGTGTGTATGTAATATTAAAATAAATACTTTTTGGTGAATGCATATATCTGTGGTGCTACAAATATCAATATTTTTTTTATTCTGTCGATATGTCTGTTTATTTGTTCCGAGTAATCTCCAAAACAGCTGGACCTATTTGAACGTTTTTTTTCTTAGAAATAATTACGCTATTGACCTAGCAAGGTTCTAACAGCTTCACAAGTAATATTTGAACGGGAATTTTACGGACAAATAACTAACTAATTAGCCGTTGTATTTTAAGCTAGCGGGTTCAAAAGTCGTTGCCCGTCCTGACAATAAGACAAACTATACCTAAACCTTGTTCAAGAATCATTTTATATATTGGTGAAAACGGCATGAAGAGGCGTTCTGTAGTTTTTGATCTTATCGCGAACAGACATGTAGAGAGACGTGGCAGAGGACTTTGTTTTACACTATGTAGTGATACACTGTTACCTGTGCATCCGCCTGTGTGGAATTGATTCAAAATATGTTGTTCACTGTAAACATGCGCGTGAGACGTGCGCTGTCCTGGACTCCAAGAATAAATATAATTGAAAGTCAAATGTGACTTAAATTATAGCAACGTATAGCAATAACTTAATTATATTGACAATATGGGCATGTTATATCTATATAATAAAAGATTTAACACATATTGTTCGATAATGTATAGCTTAATATTTTTAATACTTTCTTATATAGTATAAGTGAGCACTGCGGATGGTATATAGTAGTTTAAAGTTCCAGGTATCTGGCTGATGATAAATCCCATTCCATTCGACACACTGTTAGTATTCACATATGTAAGGTACATGTTACCTGTTACAGTATATGAGGTGCGTGTCGTTCTTACAAATATTTTTGAGAGAGTATTTCTGTAATTTACACATCTAATCATAATTTTACATTTATTTAATATATATAAAAAACGCGTGCGAAGCCGCAGGTAATAGCTAGTATATATGTTTATATATATAGGCATAGATGAGTCACGAGCCGAACGCTTAGTAGTCTGGTCAATTTAGACATTTGAAGTCACCTAAATTACCACCAAGCTGAAAATCAGTAATATTGTTTAAAATATGAGAAAATTAAAAATTTAAATTTTCCCATATTTCCTCTGTATAGAATTTTTTTACTCAAGATCAAAAGTAAAAAAATGAGTTTCTCGCGATTTTCACCAAAACGGTAAGTTTTATCATAAAAATACACCAGATGAAAAATGTAGATCACAAAATTATTTACAAAAAAAGTATCAATATTTTCTCCTAAGAGCCACTGTTTTTGAGATATAACGATTCAAAAAGTTGTAATGGTACATATACACAATTTTCCACGTCCCCTATGAGGTAGTGTTGTACTTAGCACGTTTTTTACGTGGTTTCCGCAGTAGGCGTACACCACGGGTCCGTTGTAATCCTGTTTAATTTTAACTATGACGATACATGCATATGAATATAATACTCACGCGAAGTCGGGGCCGTTCGCTAGTACAGAATACAAGAGAAACATATCCCACTGTCGGCTCTAACCACTGGTATAAAATGCATTCCTAAAAAAACTGTTTAGAACAGATGTACGTGAAATGACATAACCTTGTGTTGCAGATTGCACGTGAGCTGAGTCGAACGGAACGGCGCGGTCGTCTCGATCCGAACCAAATGTGAGAATTGGTAAACAAACTCGATGGGAATTGATGCAATGACGTATTGATTGTTCTCGTATTGTTTATTACATCGGTGTGTATTGTGTTTCTTTTTAATAAACCCGTTATTAATAATGCACTGTTGTATTAATCATTCCCTCTTGCTAAGATTGCGCTGTTCTTTGGATCTCTAAACGGCCGTATATTTTGAACCGTGATAAGTTTTTTTTGACGTGACAACGTCTTATAAATTGGTTTGCCGGGTGACACTTCAAGAAACTGCGTTACGCTCCGCTCACGTTATGCGCTCACAATGAGAGCGAGTGAGAGGCACGCGTCCCTTCCACTCGGGCATGGTTAGCCCGCCTAAGAGCGAGAGAGACTACTATACGAAAATTATTTTACCACTCAAAGTCGTTGTCACGTAAAACTTTCGCCCGTATACCGACTTTACAGGCAACCAATTTTTTTTGAACTGACTACGCTATTGACCTAGCAAACTTTTAACAGCTTCACCGGACTACTAAGGTGAGCGCTTAGGACACTCAGCCGATTTTATTTGGACAACTGGCTCAAGGGTGCACGGTTGCCTGATACATGCAACTCGCGACCTATTTGAGCTAACCTAAGTTAAGCTACATATTCATACTTATATGAGTTATTCAAACTCTTATAAGTATTTTGTATCGGATAATTTTTCTAAACTCTTTGAGTTGATAAGGGAATAATAAAACCTTTCCACTTTCATGTGTAAGCATGGTGCGTGCACGTGCGTAGAGGTGATATGTGTAACGTTGTTGCAGTGTTGTAAGATTTTGTGCCTCTTGATCGCGCGAGTAGCGTACTCAAGGGCTCCACGCTGAGGGAACGGACCTAGGCTTGAGCCGCTGCCAAGGGGGGGCCTAGTCTGGTGACCGTAACAAGTAGTTGGATGAAATCTATACTAATATTATAAAGCCGGAGGGTTTGTTTGGTTGAAAACGTTAATCTCAGGAACTACTGATTTGATTTGAAAAATTCTCTCAATGTTAGATAGCTCATTTATCGAGGAAGGCTATAGGTTATGTATCATCATGCTAAGACCAAAAGAAGCGGAGCAACAATGAAAAATGTTTCAAAATCGGTAATTTTTTCCCTTTTGAGAGCTTCCTCTGCGATACCATTAACGTTACCACAAGTAACCATTGCACACGGACGAAGTCGCGGGCAGAAGCTACATAATACCATAACATAACATAATTCTTGTTGTCGTAGTGGATATCTGTTAAATCATTATAATGTTTCAAAGGAAAATATTAAGTGGTATCTATTCAAGGAATACTTCTTTAGGTGTATTAAATATTAACCGAAACTAAACCGTCACGCTCGCGTCGGTGACGTAGAATCCGGGTTATTCGGTCACAATCAATTGTTACGGCTTAGAGACGTATTCGAGTAACTGTGGTAACTAATTTGGTCTGATTTTTAAAGTCGGAATCTTCGGACAAAGAATTAGAAACAGATCAAATTCGACTGCTTTTGAAAACATTATGATAAGAAACTTGAATTAGTTTAGTTCGTAGTATAAATATATATCAAAAAATTTAGCAGGCTTTGACTGTATTCGATTCGAATTTGGAAAATTTAATCTGTATAAAAAATCAATAGCCGAATGAACATAAGGCATCATTTCAGAACGACTGCACCATTTATATGATTAATTCTTTTTTTGTTGTGTTTATAATTTTTAGGACAATGATTATACAAAGAAAAATGTAGAAAAAATCATACAGCAAAGTGAAATATTTGGATTATAAAATCTCCATATAAAAAGTGAATAAGCGAGCCAAAGGACAGTAGGAAAATCTTAAAAATATGGGTATAATTGTCAGATTGATATTCAGTTGCCATTTTACACTGTCGTAGAACTGTAAAAAGTAGGCCTAGTTAGCTTAGTAGCAGTTAGTAATATATATTGTTGTAAAACCTAACATTATTACCTAAAAATCGATTATTGGTTTCGCTAAGTCTGAAGCATGGGACGACCAGTTTGTTACAGTTTCTAGTATTTAGATTATGCCGGTCTTTTACTAAATGCAGTTTTTCAAAGTTTTTACGGACGTACAGTAAATTATCAAAAATGTATCGAAAGGGTAGAGTTAAGGTATCCAATTCCTGGAACATAATGATTTTAATTATTCACGAGACCCCATATTACATATTGCTCTAACTGCCCTTTTTTGTAATAAAAATATGGTGTCTACCACAGCAGAATACCATAAGACATTAAGCTATGGAAATAAGCGAAGTAGACTAACCTACAGTGGCAATATCTATAAGCTGAGGAATCCTACGTATTGCGAATGCAGCAGAACTTAATCTGCTCGCAATTTTTTTTAATTTAGATGGCAATGTAGTATATCAATTTCTATACCGTTCAACCTTCGTGAAAGTTTCTGTACATTGATGTAGGGCTTTTTCTAAGTTCGCTTAGTTTGGTACCACTTGGTGTCACAGATTGCTATCGCCAAGCATTTATGGGTGCATCGGCAATTGAGAGTCTGAGCCTAAAGGGTCTAACCTAGACGTCTAGCGTGTTTACTATCTTGGACAACATTAGGGCCAAGATTAGCGTGAGATTGTGATGATTACGGTGATAAAATCAATATAATATCTAAATAACGTCAACTGATAGGTTTAGCATTTTAAATAAAAATATTTGTGCTACCTGAAGTGCACAAATTCACATTATAAATAGTTTAGAAAATTATCTGATACGAAATGTTTATAGGAATTGTTGAGGTATGTATGCTTGGTACACATATATGCTCCAACAACTCATATATTTATGAATAGTTAGCTTAGGTCAGCTCAGATAGTTCGCGAATTGCACATATCAGGCAACAGCCCAAACCGAGGTGTGCCGTGCATCTTTGAGCTAGTTGTCAAATAAAATCGGTTGAGTGCCCTAAGCGCTCGCCTTAGTAGTCCGGTGAAGCTGTTAAGACCTTGCTGTGTCAATAGCGTAGTCATTTCGAGGAAAAAAAATTATAAACTAACGAGCCCGGTGGACGGTGTCCTGCCCCGATAATAAAAAAAAACCTTGACAAATTATGTACCTAAACCTTCCTCGTGAATCACTTTACGCAATGGTGAAAACCGCATGAAAATTCGTTCAGCAGTTTATGAGTTTATCGTGAACAAACAGACAGAGAGACAGATGTGGCGGATGTCTTTGTTTTGTTATATGCATAATAATAGTAAGAAATAAAGACATACACAAGCAAAACCGCGGGCAAAGCTAGTCTAATTTGAAATATGTTAAGTAATACATACGTACCTCAAGCCACTAGTATAACAATTTAAACATAGAAAAAAAAACATATAAACATCCATACCCCATAATGAGTAATTAGTATTAGCCGCTAGTGATGCGCCGGTGACTGGTTAGTGATGGGGTGTTTGTTTACCTGACGACATTTCCGGCGCACGTGCTTGTAACTCGAGTCGCGAGATGTACAACGCGCGGGTACTAATGCAGTAAAGTGCGTCCTGCGTAGTGCTGTGCGTTTGTATTATCGATATATTTAGATCAGAGGATGTCGCTGCGTCGTAATTATTGAATTTGGATTTAAATACTGACCTCAACAATTGACAGTGAAGGAAAATATTTGGACGACTCATAAATATATCGAGGAACGTTTTAGGACCATAATATATAGCTTATAATCGCGATGAAGGTTTGTTCTAAGAGACGGAATTTTTAGAGGTTTTTATTATTAGGGTTTCTACATTTAGTTAATATTAAAGGTTTTGAATTGAATATTGGAAGAGATATCACTCGTTTATCTACCTTATAAGTAGTTTTATGACACACAGTGATTGTATGTTACCATATAGCGTTTATCTACATAAGATATAATCCTAAAATTAATCTAAGTTTTCGGTGAAGTGAAATACAGTAGTAAAATAATAACATGCTAAAAGAGTTTTTTTAAAGCCTACCATCGATCTTAGAAAGAAAATTTGTCTTCAAGTAATTTTGTGTCTTTCGGCAGCTGTACTTGAGAGCCGCTGCTTATATGGTCAGCGTGTTATCATTTTAGGCTAGATGATGATTTCAGGATGTGCATAAGCGCTAAAGTTTTAAAATAGTAGGATTAAGACAGAATTCTCCCCGAAATATTTCCTGTACTTAGAGTTTGATATGGCAAGTCGGGCAGAAGAATGAGACATGCTGTTGAGCTCGACTTGTTTTTTTTAAGCATTTTCTCTATGGGACAGTGCTATGACTGTGATATATACAAGGATAACTCTATATAAAACCGAAGTTAGAAGACTATCTCGTTTTTTCCTCGATACGGTGCCAAATTGGATACTTTATCGATATGTCGACAAATCGATGGATACTCCTTACGTGTCCTATTGAGAGGATGAACAGTAATGCACTGTTTACGAACCGGTAAATCGACAATCAGTTAATTGCTTATCCAGTGTTTGTGAGATTTTCTTAGAGTTACACTAAATAACATTCACACTGTCAGATTACCGCGAAATTACAGTTGCGATGTTTTGTCAACGGTTTAATTTTTTTATCATAGATACAATTTGAAAGGTTTGGTTTACGGAGAACGCATGAACAACAATTTTATGAATAAAAATTCTCCATATTGGCTAATGGCGCTCGCTGAATGTTCACCATCTTGATTTTTTGTCTCGCTTTGGTTAGATAATGTTAAACTTGCGAAAAAAGGATAACGTGACCTTGCCTCTGGCGAGCGCGGTGCTTTTAGTATGAAACCTTTTTAAAGCATGTATTTAATAGTTATTCAACTTTTTTTTATAATAACACCGCTTATATTTTATTCATCTCTTACTATCGAATCGCTCCGATTTCGCATGGGTATGTACAATGAATAAATAGAGCGTCATAATCGTCTAAAGGATTTTTTTTCTATTTTGTTGCTTTCGCAAAAATATGTTCCAAATTAGCAATACAATGCGAGAGAGAGATTTGATCCTCGACTCACATCCATTTCTCTTGGCCCGTTGCATGAGTAGGTATTATACCTATAAGCAAAGATTCGTCGTTTGACTCTCTAATATATATGATTCATTAAAGTTATAGAATTTAGGGGAAAATAATATACGAACAACTTTTTGTTTTGTTGCGTATCATATTAAAGTTGTTATATTCTTTAAATATGCATCAAAATTATATGATGTTAAGAATAATTTTGGTCTGCGTATATCCAGGCACACTGACACCTGTGTCTACTATACCGACGTGACTGACGACGCAGTTAGTAGGTTCATCTATCGAGCTGTGAACGCTCCGGCGCGGGACACTGTGGATTATAATCTAAAAATGGCCATAAAGTATCAAAATAAAACCGTCATAAAGGCAATAACATCTTAAAAAATCCACTCTAAAATAGTAAAATAAATAAAATACACCCAGTAGTTGCTCACAGATACGATTTTTCATGCAGAGAAAAAAAGCGAAAGCAAAAAAAGGTGCGGACCAAGAATCTGCAGAACAAAACAATTAGTATAAAAAAGCTACCTGTGTTAAAATTTAGCATTACTACTTTACCCCTATGGATGATCAGATTAGGTCCCCCTCGGCAGCGGCTCAAGCGTGGAGCCCTTGAGTGCGCTGCTCGCGCGATACAGTGACATAAAATCTTACACCACTGCAACAACAGTACACATATCAGCTCCACGCACGTGCATGCATACACGCTTACACATGAAAGTGGAAGGGTTTTGTTTCTTTCCCTTATCGAACTGAAATAGTTTGGAAAATTATCCGATACGAAATATATATAAGAGTTGTTGAGGTATGTATGCTTTGTACACATATATGCTCCAACAACTCATACATGTATGAATAGTTAGCTTAGGTCAGCTCAGATAGATCGCGACTTGCACGTATCAGGCGACAGCCTAAGTCGAGGTGTGCCGTGCACCGTTGAGCTAGTTGCCCAAATAGAATCGGCTGAGTGCCGCAAGCGCTCGCCTTAGTAGTCCGGTGAAGCTGTTAAGACCTTGCTGGGTCAATAACGTAGTCAGTTCGAAAAAAAAAACCCTTATGGATGAGTGCAGTTATATGTAGCCTAGAGAATACTACAAAAATTTCTTAATCTGTCAGTAAGTTTCGTAATAATTGGTTACCATCTCGTTAGAAATTTGGTGGGACAATCAACAGAAAATTCAGGTTTCTTATATATCTATATATACATATAAGAAACTTTCGACTATTTTTGTTATAGTGCTGATTATAGGTTTTACTGGATACGTCGAAACAATCCCTGAAAATTACTTCATATTAATGTAAAGTACTTTATTATCCTTACTTTGAGAAGATTTTCTGTCTAAATTATAAAATATACATAACCTAAAATTTCAAAATCGTGTTACTCAGCCGCATTCTGTACCATTACGTTGTTCTTGGTCGCGATGTTTTTCTCCAATTTTAAGTAAGTATTCTGTCTAAAATGAAAATTATTATTAATTCGAATGTAAATAAAAGGTTTATTGAAATTTTAATTTCCTACAAAAAAGCTTGCATAGACTCAATTCCTTAGATTAAAATTTTTTGAGATATTCAATTTTAACCCATGATTAATATATAATGTTTATAGTTTATTGTAGTGAATGTTACACTGTGTAACTTTGTGGAAAAATAACTTAATTAGCAGAAAAAGAAGGTCAGTAATTTGTCTACTCAAAAATTTCCAGGTCGGTAGGTACTGAAAAAAAATTGCCGAAAAATCATCCTAATATAGATAGATTACGCATACTTTAGCATACGTTCATACTAGCAAGAGGTGCTTAATGCTTTGTCCATAAATTCAGGTGCAATGGTTGTTAACTGTATAATTAAATTAAACATTCATATCTGTATAAAAAAAAATGAACGAAATCTAAAATAAATTGAATAGATTCTTAAAGCATTTTATTCACTACAGAGTTTGAGAGAGCTAGAGTGCGCAGTGGGTGGCTGATTGCAGGGGAGATGGTACTCGTATATACTACGAGTACAGTATGAAGAAAACTCAAGAAATCACCGCCGGAGACATAAATTGCTTACTTATGATAGGTTAAGGTATGTGGAGAAGACTCTTCCTTTATTTTATTTTATAGTTCTTAACGTTTGGCGAGAATCTCATCTAATGAGAAATTAAATGGCTTTTTTTTCCAAATTGATTATGCTATTGGTCTTGGGATTCCTTTACAACTTCACCGGACTACATATTAGATGGCGACGTGGTCTAAGGTGAAAACGCTAAGCCTAAAAGTACTGGCTCCCAGATGCAGCTGCCCGACGACTCCAACAGTTGTATGGTGACAAATTTGCAACTTCAATATAGTAATGGCCAGGTGAGCTTAGAGAAATTACTATCACCATGTGATGATTTCATCATGAAGTTTTCTCTTCCTTCAAATTATATTGATCGATGTGGTATGGGTCATCATTATTTAAACTTTCCTATGATTTTCGTGTATTTAACAATACTAGCCTCTGCCCGCGACTTTGTCCGCGTGAAATAGCTACTTGGACTAACACTAACACGCAGTGGAAGTTTTCTACAGGAGAAAACCCCCGATTTTGATACATTCTGCATCGATGCTTCGGTCCTATTGGTTTTAGCGTGACAGTATATAGCCTATAACCTTCCTCGATAAGTAAGCTATATAACACAGAAAGATTTTTTCAAATCGGTCTAGTAGTTCCTGAGATTAGGGGACAACGTCACAAACCCACAAATTCGCAAACTTTACCTCTTTATAATATATATTTATTTTAAGGTCGTCAACATGACAATACACTAGTCAATATATAAAAAATAAGACTACTGTGTTTCATTATAAATGTAGTCATATTTAGAGACAACCACGGCATGGTACAACAATAAATTAAATATTAAAAAAGATAAGTATCAAATTATTTTATATACTTGAAGATTTAATAGGAAAATACAAAAACAAGGAAATTGAAACAGAAAGTGAAATAAAATATTTAAAACTAATAAATATTATAGTATAGATTGGAAATTTAAAGCTCTGGAATTATATTTTGATAAAACAAGTCATCCTTGGATAATATCGGAAATACTATTTTTTAATGTTTATAGCGTTTAACCAAAATTTCATCTGATTATAATTTAAAATGTGACACAAAATGGCGAAACGCTAAGCTTAACATAAAATTAGTTCTTAAGTGTAACTGCTGAAATATAGCTCCATATACTTAGTGACAGATTTTCAACTTACGGGTGTTAGTTACTTAGGCAGACATTAGAAAAAGTCCTACTATAAAGTATACTGGCTTTCCGTGTATGTTATCTATATATTAATACGTGAAGCAAAATCTTTGTACCCTTTTTTAACCGATTTCCTTTGAACGGGTGAACTTGAAATTTGGATAGTAAAAGTTTATATGGCGGAGAAGTGCAGAAAGCTGTTTTTTTTTTCGAACTGACTGCGTTATTGACTCAGCAAGGTCTTAACAGCTTCACCGGCCTACAGAAAGCTGTTTATTCTACATACAATACATTAGAAATACATTAAATAATTTAAAATATGCACTACTCACACTATTGCTTGAATTTTACACAACATACACACACATCTAGATAAAAAAGAGATTTTGACAGCTCCGTCAATAACGTACTTCAAAAAAGGTTGCGAAGGAGGTTGCTATGCTGGACTGTATGTATTTTTTTACTCTGACGTTCCAATTACCATTTTTCATCCTTCATTCAACCATGATATTATAACATATAACTATTATTATAATGTTTATAATTTTTTATGGTGAACTCACTTCAATTTATGATTTTAAAAAAAAGGATGAGCCAAATAATACTTTCATAATCAAAATAGAATTTTGTTCATAAAAGTAATCCATGACTTAGACCTCCGCGGTTACAATGTTGCAATCCAACCTCATGTAACAACAACAAAATATAATTTAATTTCAAAAGCTAATGGTAGTATTAAAAACATCTTTGTCTTAGATTCACCATTTGATTGTATTGTGCATCCATTACTTTTCCAAACAATGACACTAGGCATATCACTATTTCTCATAATGAACAGACTACATTTGATTCAATATCACCCAGAAATACCACCCACCCATGGTGTCGTATAAAATTATTTGAAAACTGTGTCATGGGTTGCGATAAATTTCTTTATTTTCGTAAGGTTTCGTTTGCTTAAAATTTGAGAACGTGGTGTTTATTTCAAATTTATAATAAATTTCAATTTTCATTTACACATAAACTCTTTTATGTTTATATAATTAAAGGTCATGGCAAACGGCAAATAACTGAGTAGCCGTGATGAAGGACATTTGATTATTGAAGTATACCCTTTCACAAAAGAACCCTAATAAAGTTCAAACTTTAAGAGATCAATTAACTATGTTGGCGACATATCGAATGTCGACCACTGGGCCGTAATATTAAAACCACTAATTATTAAACCCTATTATTAAACCCACTAATAACTAAACAATTATTATGAACACCCGCTAGTAATATTAAAATTATGTATAAAAGAATATTTTATTCGATGCCTTTGCAATTAAATAAAATTATGAATGTTAAGTCACGTGAGTTCAAAGACAAATAATTTTAAGAGAGGCTTATTTAAGTATGGCAATTGAAGCACAGGTACACAAACGATCATAGGTGGTAGAGCCACGCTGAAGCTATTACTGGTTTCAGCATGAATGGGTTGGCTCGCCCAGGGTATCGAGTGGTAGTATTACCACTCGACCCATAGAAACACCGATGTGATGCTTGCATTCTTGCGTTTCGTTCGGCCATTGAGAGCGCCGGAAGACCATCTCCCTTCCTCTTTCCGCATCCCTTCGTTATTCCCTCCTCCCTCAAACACAAGCTGACAATGCACTTGCGACTTCCCTGGTGTTGCAAGTGTCTATGGACGATGGTGATGACTTAACATTAAGCGAACTACATGTCCGTATGCCTGTTTTGGCATAAAAAAAAGATGATAACAACAATTTCAAGATGGTAACTTCTTAAATATTGAAATAAAATGTGGTATACGTGAATTTCAAAAGAGTTTGAGTTTGCTTTCCAGGATATACAAGAAAGCCACAAGAAAAACGTTAGTAGCTTTGTAATCTTATTCCAAAATAAGACATCTAGTATTGTCTAATTAAAAAAAACTAAGCAATCTCCATACAATTTAACCTTTTTCAATAAAATTATCATATGAATACTAGTCGGGTGGTGCGTTCGGTACGGGGAACTTGGAAGACATTATGAAAATACTAAGCTTTGACTTCCGGCTGAAGAATTACCTAAGATTCTGGCCTCGGGTAACTCCACCCCCTATATATTTGAAAGAGATTTTAGTGACTGCTTAAAATGTGTTTAGAAAATTATTTCTTTTTTCATAGACTGTTTTATCAGAACTTCAATTTGTGTTAATAAATGATAATTTTGAGTGTAACCTAACCTAACCTAATCCGAGTAATTAGATTGACTTTGTGTTATTATCGAAATTTGATAGATGTTTGTTGTTGTAGAGTTAATCGGGTTAGCTTTAGAAACCACCCTATATATTATATTACTGTATTTTTCCCTATTGTTATATATAATATTATAGCTGAACAGTTTGTTTTTTTTTTATCAAACGCGCTCATCTCAGGAGAAGTTAAAAAGTTCGTTCAGTATTAGATAGCTCATTTATCGAGGAATGCTATATATTATCACGCTAAGACCATTAAGAGCGCAGCAGAAATATAGAATTTTTCAAAATTTAGGGCTGTTTTTCCCTTTTGAGAGCTTTTGTTGCGTGTTACCTAATAGTGACTATTCCTCGCGGACGAAGTAGCGAGAACAGTTAGTAAAAGATAATGAACGAGGAAATTGAGATATGATCTATATATCCTTGGATGAAAACCACAAAAAAGATTTTTGTATATTTCAAGCACGTTCACTTTGTACAATGATTACCGGGATACAATTTTTTATTTCTTTATGAATTATTAATCATATTTAATTAAGTTCATGTGTTCAACTTAATTTGAATAGGTTAACTTTTTGTAAAAAATTTGAATATCCTTAATTTCACTCTATTATTACTCTGGATTATGAAATAATATATTTACTGATCTGTATGTTTTTATTTTCATAGACTTTATTCGAATCCCTGACATAGATTATGTGTTTTTTTTTTTTATAAAATATAAAAATAATGAAACGCAAAGAGATTTTTAAAAATGTTTGAATCAGACTACAGACTACACGATACTTGTGGTGTAATGATCTTTGATCTATAGTTGATTTGTGATTCGAACTGAAAAACTCTCAATTTTCCGATAATAAATATATGGAAGAGTTGTTGAGGCGTGTATGCTTGGTACACATATAAGTTTCAACAACTCATACATATATGAATAGTTGGCTAGGTTAGCTAAGATAGGTCGCGATTTTGCATCCAACAGGCAACAGCCAAGCCGAGGTGTGCCGAGCACCCTTGAGCTGGTTGCCAAAATAAAATCGGCTGAGTGCTTTAAGCGCTCGCTTTAGTAGTCCGGTGAAGCTGTTAAGACCTTGCTGGGTCAATAGCGTAGTCATTTCGAAAAAAAAATTGATTTGTGGGCTTAGGGTGTGTGTTATAAAATATTTTTTTGTCATTTATTTCTTCAACATGGTATAGGTTATTCTTCGCTTGAAATGAAACGATCATTTGGGAATTTTCCCAAATAATATTGTTATTATTGGCTATGTTTTCATTAACTATTATTTTGTGTAGACAATGTATTTTCTAATGCATTATGTTAGGTAATTGGAGGATAGAAATGAAAAAAAAAAGTGCTCCATAACATTTATTGCACCGTCGCGTCGCTCCATTATACTTACTTAACTAGGTACTAATTTTGTACTATATACAAATATTTCAGTGTAATCAACTACGCTAAACATTTATCCAACATTTTAAAATTTATTTACAACTATAAAAAAAATAATTAAACAGTAACAATTCTACTAACTACGAGTGTATATAATCTTTGGTTTTGTGACAAATCTTTGGTATTTATTGCCAGCAAACATGCATAAGTCTTTGCAATTGAAAGTGTTGCTTATAAAACCTAATGGTGCCAAGTTTAGTGATCTTTTAATTTGTCTGTCTAATTTTCTATTTCGATATTACTCGCAATACTTTCATTACTGTTTTCGTTGAGATCCACAGGCGTCTTCTTTTCGGCAGACTTATTTTTCGCCTTCTCCGAACTTTCCCCATTTTCTGTCCTGTCTGATTGCGCTCTATCCAAATCGCAAGGCAGAGACATACCAAGCGCTGGATGTCCAGGATAATACATATACGATAGAGGCAAATTCGGATAGCCCACGCCCAAATGTGGTCCATATAACGAATGCAGGACAGCTTGATTGTACGATTCTTGGAGTAAAGCTTTATATTCTGGATTCTTTGAGAAATCGACGCCGTAAACGCCGGCGAATTGTTTTAATAATGGCGTCCCTTCGAGAAGGTTCGGTGGCGCAAATAAAGGGTTCAGTGTTTTTCCTAACATGGGGCCTTGGTATTTCAAATCAGGCAGTGTGGGTTGACCGTTGTTGTTGACTAATACTTTAACTGCAACCTTTCTTGCATGATTTGCCGCTGCCGCAGCCGCCGCTAGCATGCCGTTCTCTTGCATCTGTAACTGTTTTCTCTTCGTTTTGTACCGTCGATTCTGGAACCAGATCTTCACTTGTGTTTCCGTTAGCTTAAGGCTGAGAGCAAGGTCTGCTCTTTCAGGCCCTGATAGATAACGCTGCTGGCTGAACCGTCTTTCCAGTTCGTAGACTTGAGCGTGGGAGAAAGCCGCCCGGGAACGTTTCTTTCGGCCCACGTTTTGTGAGTATTCGTTTAAATTGTAATTGGATGGCGGTGGAGTCGTGCATTTTCTTTCGTAGTGTAAGCTGAACGGTTTGTAGGCAATGTCAGAGCTGGGTGATGAGTTTGTGCGTCGTAGCGGTGATCCAGTGTGGGAGGAACGAGAGTCATAGTCATCTGAAACAAATGATGGGCAGTTAATTAAATTATAATGCCGAAGAAAAGTAAGGGATATAAGTTTCCACATGGAACTATATGATACTAGCGAATTTACTTTTAGTCATTTATAAGGTCAGAACAATTTCCTATCATTATTGCCTTGTTAGGTACACCAATTATATACAAGAAGTCGTCCGCAACATCGACTGTATTTTTATTTTAATAAATAATTTCTATCTAAATTATTGTTATTATTATTTTTGTATCATAGCAGGCAAACGAATAGGTGGGTCACCTGATGTTAAGTGATCACCACCATCCATAGACACTCGCAACACGAGGGGAGTCGCAAGTGCGTTGCCAGCTTGTGTTTGGGGGAGAAGGAGGAAGGGGCAGGGGGAGGGAAGGCCAGGCGGAAATGGTCTTCCGACGCTCTCAATGACCAAATGAAACGCAACAATGCAAGCTATGTTACTTCACGTCGGTTTTCCTTGAGAGGGTGGTACTACCCCAGACGAGCCGACCCACTCATGGTGAAACCAGTAATAGCTTCAGCGTGGCTCTGCTACCTATAAATTATATTTTCGTCTATTTAAATAATATGTTTACACTTTCACGAGAAGCCGAGGCAAGTCGTTAGTATATGTATAATACGTGCTTCTCGCTAAAATTATACTCAAACAAATATGCTGCTGATGACAAACTTCATTTGGCTCACTGTTAGTATTTATATATGTAATGTACACATTACATAATACTGTAAGCGGCGTGCGTTTCGTACTTACAATTGTTTTTAAAGAGCATTTCTATAATTGTACATAGTCTCACAATTTTATAATTCTTTAATACAATTAAAAAAAAAACGCGTGCGTAGCTGCGATTTAAGCTAGTACTCAAATAATATTATTTCAGTTTTTTACGTATAAACTTTGAAAGTCATTAAGACGCGTTCGCATTATCATGCGGAATCAATTAAATTCGTTAGCGGGTCACGCCATCCGCGTCTAAAGACCCGTTCACAATGGATCCATTACGCAAATTGTCGCTGATCGTTACAACTGAAAGGGGAGACTATGATAGATTTATAACAGTGTTTTTGCGTGCGATGTCACACCTATTGTCAAAAGTTTATAACGTTTAATCTGTTAAATGTTACAAAAAAATGTTACATATTAATTGTTATAAAATACAGTAGAAGTTAAGGATAAAGTTACTTGGTCAGTAATAAATTTCCGTCCATAATTAACCGCTTATTCAAATATGCTTGTATTCTAATGCTTCTATTCTATTATGTACTCTTAGTTTTTCAAATGTTTCTTGTTGACTGGGTGCTTGTGCAATAAATAAAACACTTTTTATCTGCTGTCTTACTATAAGTCGCCTTTTTTTTCAAACTGACTATGCTATTAGCCTAGCAAGGTCTTAACAGCTTCACCGGCCTACTCTATAAGGCGTCGTTTTAGCGGCATCTACTCATACTAATTTTCAAAACGATCGGTTAAACAGTGCAAAATTTTATGAGTTGCTTTACCATATAGGGATAAGTTATAGCGAAATGGAAAGGAGAAAAATCTTCTCTAGGAAAAAATAAACATATTTATGAAAACTTTTATGACAATTGGTCAGTCAATTTTATATTATTTACCAATATTTATTTGTTTATATAAGGAATAGCTCATTTACAGTCATTAGAATCCATTGATTTGAACAAACTAGTTATCATAGAACGCGTTTTTTTAATTTACGTAGATTCTGACTCTTACACAACTTGGTCCACAAATCCTATAAAATGTAACGCTTTGAAAAGTATGCTAAAATATAAACCAAGCTATGAAAACTTCACAAAACATAGGTGAAAAGAAACTGTATTAAAAATATAACCATTACAGTAGTAATTAACATAAAAGCGCGACTAAAGCGAGCGCGTGCCGCGGACTACAAACCTAGTAATTACTAAATTGAATGCCTCAATAGTGATTCTAAGCGTCATCACTTCGTAATAATGAGGGCGTTAGTGTAATCGCGCGAAGTGACGGTTAAGTGGCGATGGCGTCGCCCGGTACCGGTGTGTATGCCCCATTGCACTCGCATTGTCATACGTTCGTAATTATGGTGGGTGGGTAATTTGAATTTCGAATGTGGAACATTTTATCGTACTTTTTTTAACTTTGTTCCTGGCAACCAATCTCTCAGATTATTACTGCCATTGTCGTGTAGTTAATAATATTACAAGCGTCGTTTGTAAATAGCAATATTCTAACAAGACCGTGGCTCCCTTGTTAGAACCATCCAGGGAGTTTTTGTGACATCTCAGATTTTCATGTTCCATGGTATTATTTTCCATTCACTTTACTTACGCACAATAAACTAACTATATTTCGTAAAACACCACCAAATTTACCAAATATAAAGTCAAATAACACAAGGTGGTTATGAATAAAATATAAAATCCACTACATGACAGACTAAAATCACGCCAAAAACTCCACTTTATTGTACTTACGTGTTATTCTTTTAAAGTTTGGACGTTTTTTTTTTTCAATTAATGATAGAAAGCAATGATAATAACATTGAAAGTTATTTATCTCTAATAATGTTTTAGCACAGAAATGTAAATAATATATTTTAGTACTTTTAAACGATTAAAAGTTGAGCAATATGTTTCCTGCTTTACCGACAAAAATATAAACGATTTATATATACAAAAATATTATACTGTTAAAGGTACCAGACGTCAGTGATTCCTGACATGTTCCAATTTTTTGAGTTCTGTCAGGGATATAGGGAAAGTTATTTGTATATTCTTTATTTTTATATTTTTATACTGTTCTGAGCAAATTACAATGTTTTTTTTAGGAAATTTATCTTATATATTTAAAATAAATCTATGTCAGATAATTTGTATATAAGGATATAACTAGTTTCTTTCGCTGCTTAGTCTACTGCTTTCCCATTCGTGATAGAGATTTTATAATTAGGTTCTGAGGTAGGCAATTAAATAACCGGAAAAGATGTGACGATATTTAGTGAAAATCAGGGTCATTGTGCGCGCAACACACAACAACTGGTGCCTACATATATTTTGACCAATTTTTTTATTCTACTACTTAGATACCTAGTTCTTATCTAGAAAATATATCACAATATTTTTATTTAATATTAAGCTATTGAAGTTTTAAGATATTATAATTTCGTAAGTACTACGCATTCAGCGATGTGTTTTTTTTTCCGCGTCGAAGTGGGGAAATGGTGAGTTGCACATACGGAGGGATGGGGAAATAAACTAACAAAATTATTTACAAATATTTTTATTTTATGGATTTATATGGATATTATATTGATTTTTCTCTGTACATATAATATACTTATTGTTTATAAATAACGCAGGTGAAAAAAGCTAGTCTCTCTCTCTAGACCATCTTAGCCGACATGTAAGATTATAGTCAAATACTAAAACCTATAAAGTATTAAATAAATATATAATTTTAGAAAGAATTAATTGCAACTGGCAAATATGCAATCCACGCTCTACCAATAGGTACAAGAAAAACTACCTTAGCCGTGTTAGTAAATACGCGTTTTCTAAACTAGATCTCTAATAAGCTATACTCACGCTTGGGTCGTAAATAATTAATTATATGGAAATTAATACTTTATGAGATTTTTTTTCTAATTGATTGATAATTGACAAATTTTCAACGTTATCGAGATAATTACAAACTAAGGCTAAACGCGATAGAGCTCTGAAAAAATAGATAAAATAACGGAGAAGCTTAAAGTTACTAATTCATGGAAATAAATAAATATGCAAAATTTTGATAATATCTAATAATTCATACCACAGATATGTAAACTATATATGTTAATAAAATTAAAGTGTTTTTAGTTTTTCTGAGTCAATTTTCGAAATCACTAAATCGATTAGGACAAGAATTTCCCAAATATATAGATTTTTGTCTAGGCTACATATTAATTTCGATTTCCCATCAATGCTAAGAATTTAATAATAAAATGTTATAGAGGTGCTTTAAAATCGCTAAAATAGTCATAGGAGTTATTTGGTAATGACGTAATTACAACAAAAAAAAACGATATGCCTATAATAATTAATCTACAAAAACACATAGAGAGTTTTAAGGAAAGAAGACAAACATTTTCAGAAGAACAGTTGCGGTTTACAGCTCGTATAACATAATAAAGACCAATTTTAACGACAATATATTATTAGTTAATCACTATGATCTCTATTTTATGATGAATTTCAATCTTACCAAATATTAAATTACGAGATAATTCCGAAATATACAGCAGTTAAAACTATATTTATTTGCAGAAAATAGAAGTAAGAAGATTAAAACAACTTACCCGATAATTCTGTGACTGAATAATTATTCTTCCTCGACATATCCAATACACCGTCGTCAGAATATTCCCTACAACCGTTACAGTCGTCGTAATAATTCAACCCCTTTTCCAAACCTTCTTTCTTCATTGTAAATCCATCCTCCTTGCTGTAACAGCCGGATTTCGCTAGGAAATTCATTTTCCCCCCAAAATCCGAACAGAACGTTCCATTTTCAAATTCGCACTTCGCTTCGTTCTCTTTGGTCAGTATGTCGTTTATCGAAAATGGCGTCGTTAAATTCGTCTTCTCACAGTCTTGTAACGTTAACGCGTCTTTGAAACTTTTCAATTTCGATTCCATTTTTAAAAATTAAAAACACATGAATAGGCCACTTCACCGCGCTACAGAACTCGCCTCACCGCAAAAGCGTTCCTCAAACGAATAAACTTTGCGTGATAGATTGCCCGCCTGTTTGACGTGTTAAGCCTTAAAGAGGGACGGACGTTGGTGCGTCATGTACCCGGGCCGTTCGTTAGAACGAGACAACATTATACTAGGGCGGTCGTTTTTTAAAAAAGCTCCTGAAGTAGTGTAAGTAGTGGGGATCGTTGAGTTTTTCTTAAAGATGTTTACGCGAATGCGATTTGATCGTTTAGGTCATGCAGATTGTAAAGCCGACGTGAATTGGTCTTTTATTACTAACATTGATTGATGTGATAAATAAAATAAATTACACTAATCTTTTATACCGATGTCGTATAGTATTTATACAAAATAATGTAGTTTACTGACTAAAACATGATGTACCTAGGTATATCTTTTTTGGATATAATTTAATAGTTTTATTATGCGGGTTAATAAATATAATTAATAAAGTTAATTTTAAGTTAAAGAAAATATACGTCTATTGGCATCTTTTATTATAGTAATAATAAAACGATTTCATTATTGGATAATTACTTGTATTAAACTTCGAGTTTCTTTACCTTTTTTAAATAGTATTATTATTTTGCATATGAAATGGTTCGAAGGTGTGCAATATGTCTTCCTTACGGATGTATGAGACATTATCTGATTTTGTTTAGCTACGAGGCAAATTTATTAAATCTCATATATTAGAATAAATATAAAATTTGTGGCATATAACTATTAATTGAATAGATAAGGTAGTTATTCTTGATGTAGTGAAATATCGATTCCATTTCTTCTAAGTTCAACTTCCAAACATGCATCATACAATTTTCTATAAATTCATACACATTTGTATTACGAATTATTACGATTACTTACGATTTTACTTATGATTAATTACGAATACTATGAAAATAATAACAATACACACGACAAAAAGTCAATCAGTTTAAATTAAAGAAAAAAATCTATTGTCATTGCCAATTCGACTGAAGTAGACAGTAAGATTGCATCGCCCCTAACAACCGATTTCCTTAGGCGCTCGCAGTTAACACGATGCTCTATCAGTAAGTACTCGAGAAGTGTCTATCCGTCCCTCTCGCACTTACCACTTCTATAACCGCCACAACCTTTGCGTCCTTTTTCACCGCAAAACCAATTTAAACGGACCAATAGACGCGTCGCACCGCTTACCGTGGACCAATAAAAATAGTTGGTGAGTGGAAGTGTCAACATAAATTTTCTTTTAATTTGTCGACTTCGGGAAATTGTACGCGCTTTCTATTTACGTGTCGAAGATACGTTTCATGTGTTCCAATTTTAAAACGTTCTTATTTTACTGGAAATGAATTTATAATCCATATATTTTTAGTATTAATTTGCGACATTATTAAATTGCAAATTCTAAAAATATCATCTAGAATTAAATCAACATTATATATTTTTTCAGATTTGTAAAATATAAAAAGGAAAAGGTAAGAAAAGTTTTAACATACAATATTATATATAAATTACTTATTACAAGATTGCTAGACAGTGCCGTGCATCATATCTCTATTGACATTATGAATTTTAAGTGAACATCTTAATTTTGTATATTTATTATCTTCACATACTAGCGGGCTCAGCGGACGTTATACTGCGTTGATAACAACTTTGTCAAATTCCTTATGAATCACAGTATGTACTGGTGAGCACCGCATGAAAATTTGTTCAATAGTTTTTGAGTTTATCGCGAACATACACGTGACAGAGAAGATTGTTTTATACTATGTAATGATATTCACATATTTTTAAATAATGTTATAGTCTACGTAACTTCACGGCACAACATTTAGGAGAGGATCTTTTTTTCGATTTTTTTTTTTATGTCTACGCTATTGACCCAGCAAGGTCTTAACAGCTTCACCGGACTACTAAGGCGAGCGCTTAAGGCACTCAATCGATTTTATTGTGGCAACCAGCTCAAGGGTGCACGGCACACCTCGGCTTGGCTGTTGCCTGTTGCATGCAAAATCGCAACCTATCTTAGCTAACCTAGCTAACTATTCATATATGTATGAGTTGTTGAAACGTATATGTGTACCAAGCATACACGCCTCAAGAACTCCTCCATATATTTATTATCGGAAGATTGAGAGTTTTTCAGTTCGATAAGGAAAAAAGTAAACCCTTCCACTTTCATGTGTAAGCGTGTAGGCGTGCACGTGTGTGGGGGTGATCGTGTAGTATTGTAGCAGTGATGTATATATGTGTGTCGCCGTATCGCGCAAGCAACGCACTCAAGGGCTCCCTACGGAGGGATCGAACCTAGGCTTGAGCCGCTGCCGTGGGAGGCCTAATCGGGTGTGGAATTTTTTTCGAAATGACTACGCTATTGACCCAGCAAGGTCTTAACAGCTTCACCGGACTACCGGAGAGGAACAATTAACATACAACATGTTTAATAGAAAGAACGGTAAGGGTGATTGAAATAATAGTATATAGGAAATGTAGGTATAGAGAGGCCGAGTAGCGCGTCGCGGGGTGTCAATAACTGAAGTAATTGCCCGACAACAAGTGAGTATTACCGAGGAGCCTCGAACTGTAAACGCCTATGTGTGAGCGAGTTAAGACGATCTAATCCTACTTTACACGGCATTTGTTTAAGCTTTATAACGAACACAATACTTTAACAGTGATGAATGTTCAAACAAACACACAGACAGACAATGATTGAAATGTATTTATATGTGGTAGAACCACGTTGAAGCTATTATTGGTTTCAGCATGAATGTGTCGGCTCGTCCGGGGTAGGACCACCCTTTCACAGAAAACCGACGTGAAGTAACAGTCCTTGCATTGTTGCGTTTTGTTCGGTCGGTGAGAGCACCGGAGTCCTATCTCCCCTCCCCTCCCCTCCCCTCCCCTATCCTTTCCCCTCTCCTCTAACCTTTCTCTTTTTCTCTCCATTCCCCTAAACACAAGCAGGTAATGCACTTGCGACTCCTCTGGGGTTGCTAGTGTCTATGGACGGCGGTGATCGCTTAACAGGCAGGTGACCCGCCTGTTCGTTTGCTTTCTATATGATATATAAAAAAAATTATCCCGACACCTGCAACTTTTTTTTTACAAAAATCTAAAAAGTTAAGACGCTTTAGAATTTAGATTAACATTCATGTTATGTATATGTATATATAGAAAATAGCAAAGCATACAAATTTTATATAATTACATAGTAGTTAAATTAATACATATATTCCTTTTAATAATTTCAATGAATACCTACTACATATTAAAATCTCGATCGAGGCGTATAAATGTGACGTTCATTCGAGTTTTATATTACATTTAGATGATATTCATTAAGGATATCGAATGGGAGGATATCGGATGCCGTCAAGTGGCAGTACCATAGATTATATAATGTATAGATATCACACTATGTATTTCAAAATACAACTTTTTTTAAGGGAAAGCTTTAAAATTGTGATCTGCAACTTTTTAGTGTAAAAAAAGTAGACACTGTGTAGGGTAGAGTGTTAAAAAACACCGGTTTTCGTCCGAGCACCGAAGTTAATTACCGTCTCGGGTACGGTCAGTAGGTACAGATGGGTGATTGAGGAACATCGCGTGGTGTTAGCTTTTGCTGTATTTTTTTAATGTTTTTATAACACATCCATTTTTTTTTACAAATTCCAACAATCAGGTAATTTTATTATACTTGATAATAAATACAACACAATCTGAGAGCAATATATCACAGTGGTAAAAAGGAGAAAGGTCGCAAATTCGCTTTCCACATATGACTGACTTTTGTGGGTAGAGATCTATCTATACATGTATGTATATCAATCACTACCAACTAAGTTCAGAATGAAATGTTTGTAAGTAACAATGGCGAACCACTTTCTCTTTCATTGTTATCATAATTATTTTTTTAAGTTATACTTCTTTTGGCGCGTTAGGGAAAAATGATGGAGTAAATTTTTACGATACGCGCGCACACTGTCACGAAAAATTGACACCCTGAAGTTGGCTATAGTCGACATTTTCTTTCTTTGTATTTATAGCTTCAATTTCTTAGAATTCAAATGTTTTTTTTTTTTTTTGTTTTTTGAAATGTCTACGCTATTGACCCAGCAAGATCTTAATAGCTTCACCGGACTACTAAGGCGAGTGCTTAAGGCACTCAGCCGATTTCATTTTGGCAACCAGCTCAAGGGTGCACGGCACACCTCGGCTTGGCTGTTGCCTGTTGCATGCAAAATCGCGACCTATCTTAGCTAGCCTAGCTCTAACTACTCATATATGTATGAGTTGTTGAAACGTATATGTGTACCAAGCATACACGCCTCAACAACTCCTCCATATATTTATTATCGGAAGATTGAGAGTTTTTCAGTTCGATAAGGGAAAAAAGTAAACCCTTCCACTTTCATGTGTAAGCGTGTAAGCGTGCACGTCTGTGGGGGTGATCGTGTAGTGTTGTAGCAGTGATGTATATTTGTGTGTTACCGTATCGCGCAAGCAACGCTCTCAAGGGCTCCCTACCGAGGGATCGAACCTAGGCTTGAGCCGCTGCCGTGGGAGGCCTAATCGGGTAATTCAAATGTTCAATGTATTAAATACCTTTTTTCTATTGTTAGAGTCGTTTTTTCTACAAACATAGTATAAGGTGAAAAATAACATTTTTGAATATTTTTTTTTTATGTCGTGACGCTAAAGAAGCATAACTTCTAACTCGTGTAAATAAGTACACACATACTTTTTTATTATAATTAACAATTAACCTTATGCTTGTTAGTTAAAGGCCATTTTCAATTGATCTTATGGGTATTCTAATGTTAGCAGAATAAGCATTTAAGAATACCTACCTTACAAGAAATTACCTTACTATTTAGAGTAGTAGCTCTAAAGAGATTATTCAATGACTTGCTTCACTGTGACAGTATAATGTAATGCTCTTGTTTATTCGAAAACATGTCCTTTGTCGTAGTTTCAAAAAAATATAAGAGATCAGCCGTTTTATGAGCATCATTCAGATTACTTCTTAGACACCTGATCCTTGGGTATCTAAAGAAAGCATTTGAAATAAGAATATAAAGTTATTAGATATTTAAGAAACTACGGTTTTATAAGTATACCGTATTCAGGAATATGTTTTTTTCCGGAGATATGAGAGCCAAGCGATGTATGTGGTTTTTGTTTTTTCCTTTGTACAAACCTCTGTAAAATACATTGTTAAAATAAGAAATGACGCAGGCGAATTTGCGAGTGTCTTTTCTTTGGTAATAATAAAAAGGTTTGATATGAACAGTATTATAGTTTATAGTATTATATTAGTATACTAATGCGCATATGTTTTGGCGACAGTGTAATTTGGGTTTTCGGGGGTTACTGTAATTACCTAACCATATTACTTCAATAAATAATAATCTCAAAATTAATTAATAATTTATTGAATTTCCTTCATTGTAAATAATCAGCAATAAAGACAACAATAAAAATAATAAAATAATTTTTAATCGATTCAGAAAAGTAGTTCTCAATTTGGATGTGTTTTTGTTAAATATTTGTTATCTCAAAAATTTGGCATTTGTAAACCGATTTTTTTTTTTTGTATTATAAAGGGAATATCTTCAAGAGAGTTGCATTTTTATTTTATTAGCATTGGACCTGATATAATCAGAGATCCTAAAAGTGAATAGAAACTGTATAATTATCCAGATATCATCATGTATTATTTAAGTATTTTAAGCTCTTGGGAAAATTTACAACAAAAAAAATACATTACGTATTTAGATTTTAGACATGAACGAAGGTAATTTGTAAGTTACCACAACTAGCTATAAGAAAATATAGATAAAAAGAAGAATATAAAAAAATTAAAATGTTATTCAGAAGGCATTTGAGCTTCTCTAAGTTTGTGTTGAATAAGTCTATATGCTATGTTCAAATATGTTCTGATAATTTTTTTAGCGTAGTTTATGTTTAGTAATTTCTTTTTATTTCTTCTAAACTCTAAAGAGTTCGAAGTCACAATAAGATTATCTTGTTCTATTAAGAAAATTTATTTTTATCATCCATTCTGTAACACACATAGGTCTACGCAAAGCTTAAGTGGTTAGTGCAAGTGGTCGTAAGTGGTGTGTTTGCGGTCGCTGTACCACATCGATATACGGTCACGATATTGATAATCAATCCATCAAATATTGCTTGTTTTACGAGAGTTCACTTCTGTATAAAATATAAGTTCCTATATTAAGTACCTAACAATTAATTCATTTATATTCACCACAATAAAACATTGAGCGGCGTTGCGAAGAAACATTAATGGATTCATCTATTGATTCAATAAGCGTCAATTAAT
The DNA here is from genome assembly GCA_014332785.1 of Antheraea mylitta. Lineage (NCBI taxonomy): Eukaryota > Metazoa > Arthropoda > Insecta > Lepidoptera > Saturniidae > Antheraea > Antheraea mylitta. The sequence goes on from JACEII010000048.1 coordinate 1,044,542, forward strand.
GATTGAATGAAAATGTATAATTATAAGAATAATTTAAAATGTTCATTGAACAATCTTTATTTATATTATATACTAGCCTCTGCCTGCGACTTCGCGTGGAATAGTTACTTCGGGCTAATGGTGACACGCAGCGGAAGCTCTCAAGGAAAAAAATCTCTGTTTTTGAAACATTCTTTATCGGTGCTCCGCTCCTATTGGTCTTTGCGTGATGATATATAGCCTATAACCATCTTCGATAAATGAGCTATGTAATATGTACTGAATTTTTCAAATCGGATCAGTATTTCCTGAGATTACCACGTACAACGTCATAACTCACAAACTTTACCTCTTATATTAGTATATACAATCTTCTTAATATTAGAATATACAAGTACAAATGTATATATATGTATGTTTGTTTGTGACGCTATCACTCGTTATGGGCGCTAAGTAGTAATAAATTGAATCCAACAGAATCTACGGGTTAATTAATTGTGAAAATATTTAAACAAAACAGCTTACAATAAACTTGCATAGAATATTGTTTTATATCATAGGAGGCAAATGAACGTGGGTCATCCGATGTAAAGCGATCACCACCGTCCATAAACATCAGCAACACCAGAGGAGTTGCAAGTGCGTTGCTAGCCTGTGTTGGTGGGGGAGGCAGGTGGGGGAAGGAGATGGAGGGCCTTCGTCACTCTCACTAACGGAACGAAACGCAAAAATGCAAGTGTTACTTCACGTCGGTTTTTTGTGGGTCGGGTGGTAAAACCGCGGGCGAGCCGAACCATTTATGATGAAACTAGTTATAGCATCCGCGTGGCTCTATCACCTACAAAAACATATAGTTTTTATGCCATAATAAATCAGTTTCGTCGGATTCAGTTTGAATATAATGATCTAGCAATTTAGTAATGTTTAGACCATAACTAGTTGGACTCCCAGAGGTCCACAGGAGATTCGACAGTGGTTCACGATGGCGTGGTTAAAAAATTTGGGTTCACAATTAGTAACCAAACCCGCTTCCACGAAAATCTATCTGCTTTCGATAATAATAACTAAAATGTTGACTTTCAGCTATTAATGTAGGAAGATTTTTTTTTATTTTCGAAATGACTACGCTATTGACCCAGCAAGGTCTTAACAGCTTCACCGGACTACAAAGCAAGTGTGTATTTGTAGGAAGATAATATTTTAAGCAGCTCAGGAACTTAACCGAACAAAGCTTAACAAAGCTTAACCGAACTATTGAGGATAGCGCTGAAGGCACTCAGCTCATTTGAGATGTTTAGCCGACTAACTCAAGGGTTCACGGCACACCTCGGCTTGGGCTGTCGCCTGTTTTGTGTAAAAATCGCAACCTATCTGAGCTAACCTAAGCAAAGCTATCTAGATATACGTATATGAGTTATTGAAACATGCATGTGTACCAAGCATGTGTGCCTCAACAACTCCTATACGTATCTTGTGTCGGAAAAAATCCTCTAAACTATATAGGATAGAATAGTGAAAAATAATGGTAGAACTCTTTGTCGTTTATTTCTCAGAAAAAGAAAAACAGCGTATAAGCGTGTAGGCGTGCACGTGTGTATAAGTGATGTGTGTGATGTTATACAGTGATGTAAGTTTTTGTGTCACAGTATCGCGTGAGCAACGTGCTCAAGGGCTCCACACCGAGGGAACGGACTAATGGTACGCGATTACCTAACAAATGACTATTAACTAACGCATAAATACTCTCATATTATATGTGGCTGGATAATGAACTCCGAATTACACTTCTTACTGTGCTTATCTGATTGAACTGAAAAATTGACTTGGTTTCGTGGCAAAAATTCATTCTATTGTTTCTAAATTGATTGAACTATATTTTAATACTTATTTTATACTTTCACACATGCAACATTTCTGATGTGAAACATATATAGGCGCGGGTAAACCTGATTATTGGCGTGGCGACGACCCGACGATGGCATACGAATGCGACTGTGCACAATCTATCTTGCCGCACTGAGCTCGCATACCCATAGTGTAATTTGAGATTCGTTCGATTTGAACAATTTCGATGTTTCACATATGTCAGGCGTCCCGTAACGACTCAATTTTTTTTCACAGAAAATCGATAAAGTGGACGTTAGATTTACATTCTTATTATACATATAGAAGAAGATAAACAATGCAGATGAAGACGCCGGAAAAGCCTAGTATATAATGAAAGTACAAAGTACAAATACATAATTAACTTACCAATCGATTTTTAAATGTATAAATCCATTATTAAAGAGGAACGTGATTCAAAGAACATTTTTTATTAATTGTAAACAATTTTAAACGGTACTTTGAGACAAAGAGCTCATAATTGCCCTAATGAGTCCGATCGCTTCGAAGTTAACAAACGAATAAACTGATCGCGCTAATGCACTTCCGAACTCTGGAAACAAAAAGCTATTTCGCTTTTGTTTTTTTTTTTCTGAAATCATTATTTTCTCTCTATTCCATCGAGATCTACGTAAATGTTTTTTTGTGAAGAAATGTTCGGTTTCGAAAGAAAAAAGTCGTGTGTAGTTTACACATCGTACAAACGAAACTTAGTGTTCTGATTAACTTATAAGAGATCTATATCTATGCATTATAGATGTGGTAAACATTTGTTTTCAGTATTATTTTGTAATGTAACACGCAACAGTGAATAAAAATGAAAAGTGTGTGATAGACATTATGATTCAACAGAAAATAATGTGCTGTAGATATCAATGTTTTCATCTCTCTCTGTCCGTCTCTTTGTATATACTTCGAGTACATTAAGAATTTACTATCTCATTCTATCACAGCCTTAAATATATGTATATATAAAAACTAAAACACTACCGCAGCTACTAAAAATTAGACGCCTAGCGATAAAAATGTTTAGCAAAGCGGACGCATCGACTCACTACCACTTCAGGGGAATAGCGCCCCTGCACACTAGACCACCTGAACAGCGGCCTTCAACGGATCGCCCTATAAGAAAAAGAAGGCAGATAATATTCAGACCGAAATTAAGAGAACTCATCAATAAATGAGACCGAAGAATTGACTGCCACATTGGCAACCTTCCACAAGGAGCTTCCCTCGAAACATTAGACTTGGTCGCGCCGCGACCAGAGCAGACGCTACCGCCAGAGCGGTTTCCCTGACGCGGTTTCCCCGCTCTCACCCTAATAAGGGCGAGCGAGAAGAGCTCAGCGGGCAGACCAGCGTGCTCTTTCTTTAAAAAAAGCTACTAAAACTAAAACATACCGGGTCTAAATGGTCCACTGAAACACGTATACAAAATTTCATAAAAATCGGTCCAGCCGTTTAGAAGTTCATTGACATATATCTGTACAGAAGAAATATATATATATAATTATCTCTTTTCCGTTACACATTTTCGTTTTATAAAATCCAATTCACAACATCCCAATAGAATTTTCACTTTAATATAGAAAATATATTTACATACACGGACAATAGACTCTAAAAATTGAAGTTGTAGAGATATGAATAATAAATAATAAACAAAAATGAGCTGTCACGGGAAGCCTGGCAGATGTGAAACATATATGTAACAACAACACTATAGGTATGCCGGCTCAGTGCGGCAAGAGAGATTGCGCACAGTCGCTTGTGGATGGCATCGCGTCGCCACGTCTCATACACATCGCCACGCCAACAATCAGATTTACCCTCGCTTATAGATTTTTCACAAAGTTACAAAGGTATAGAATTCTGTAAAGACTGGTTGACGCTGTAGTAGATGACCCCAGCGCTTGTGTTCAAATGTGGTCAAGCGAATTTAAATACCAGTAATAGTTAAAAATCGAGTGTGTTACAAATATGTGTATACATTATATAATAAATACAACATAGTTCGGTGAAGCTGTAAAGACCTTTCCAAGTCAACAGCGTTTTCATATCGAAAAAAAAAATACAATACCGATTGTGTTGTTACACTCCAAAACGATCTAAATTTAATTTTACCCGTCCCTAATATTTTAGGTTATTTTACAAGAATTTGAAATTTTGAACAAGTAAAATATGAAATGGAATGAAATTTCATTTTTAATTTTAGTAAATCTATTATTATAGAGGTAAAGTTTGTGTATTTGTTAGCTTGTAGGAGGTAATCTCAGGAACTACTGGCCAAATTTATAAAATTCTTTCAGAGCTCATTTATCGAAGAAGGTTATATTGACTATATATTAATACTGAGAGCGGATTATCACTGAATAGTGTTTCAAAATCAAGTTTTTTTTTCTTCTTGAGAGCTTTCGCTGCATGTTAGAGTTAGCCCAAAGTAACTACTCCACGTGGACGAAGTCGCGGGCAGCAGCTAGTAACTAATATTCGTATACCTAGTAGCTTTTTGAATCTAAATATTTTCTTCCGTTGGATAAACTGAAGTAGGACCATTAGTAGCGCCATCTATTGAATACATTTAGTAATACTTTCGTCCTCACATAAATTACCTCACATGAACGTTTTAATTTAGTTTTGCTATTTCACGCTAGATGAATACAAAATACATGATATTTATTACAATATTGAATTATTTTTTATACTGTAGTATATAAATATATAATTACAATGAAATACATTTGTGTTTTTTTTTCGCTATATTTTTGGCAATTTTTCAGATTATTACTGCCATTGTCGTGTGGTCAATAATATTACAAGCGTCGTGCGATTACTTCAATATTAAGCGTCGTGTGAGTCAATATTCTAACAAGATGGTGGAACTCTTGTTAGAAACTTCCTGGGAGTTTTTGTGGCATCTCAGAATTTCATGCTCCGTGGTATTATTTTCCATTCACTTCATTTATGCACAATAAACTAACTATAATACATAAAACCCAACAAAATTTACAAAATATAGAGTCAAATAACAAAAGATTATAAATAAAATATAAAATCTACTTACTACATGACAGACTAAAATCCCGTTAAACTCCTACATTAGTGTTATTCCTGAAAAAAATATTAAAATTTTATGAATCCATAACTGAACAACAGATGGCGTTGACAGAACCATTACGGATAGGTTATATTAAAATAAAATATGAATTCATTTTATACAAAAATCTTTTAAGGCATTATCTATACGTATTTAAAAAATGAGTAGGTATTTCTTATAGATGAGTAACACACGTGGGGGAGTCTTCCCTTATTTTATACCCTTGACACAAACCACATGCCCGCCTAACGTCACGTTTGACCGACGTTTTTATATTGTGTGTAATTGATATGATAATCGACCTCTGTTTTATTAAACGCACGGATTTCAGATACGGCTTGTCAAATAGTGGGGGATTCTGTAAAAGATATACGAGATATAATCCTTTAGAAATGTTAATTTTGTATTGAAACGTGACTCATTCGTATAGACTGAAATAAAATTTAAGCTGGAATCTATACTAATATTGTAAAGAGGTTGAGATTTGTGAGTTTGTGACGTTGTAGAGGGTAATCTCAGGAGTGGTAGTGGTGATAGGTGGTAGAGCACCACTGAAGCTATTTTTGGTTTCAGCATGAATGAGTCGGCTCCTCCGGGGTAGTACCACCCCTCTCACAGATAACCGACGTGAAATAACAGTGCTTGCATTGTTGTGTTTCGTTCGGTCAGGGAGAGAGCCGGAGGCCCACGTCCCTCTTTCCTTCTTTCACTTTCCTTCCCCTCCCCTCCCCCTTCTCCCATATACAGGCTGGCAACACACTTGCGACGTCCCTGATGTCGCTAGTGTCTATGGGCGGTGGTGATCACTTAACATCACGTGAGCCACCAGTTCGTTTGCCTCCTTTGATATAAAAAAAAAACTACTTCTTACTGTTAGTCTGTCCGTCTATACGAGCAACATCGCAGCATCTTCCAACATATATTTATGCTAATTACGAAGTAGGTACATAGCTGAAATGAGGAATAATTAATTATAGGTATTCGAAATCCACTTGAGTGTAGAATCTATGTATCTAATACCTTTAAACGAGCAATTCTTGTATATTTTTATATTGTTACACATTCAGGATCTAGAAAACGGTGTCAGCGATCTCCGTGAAACTTGTATGTAGGTGGTTTCGGGGACGGTAAATCGATCTAGCTAGATTTCATTCATAGAAAACTCTTTTAACTGAGTTTTCAGTCAGTGAAAAAATATAGATAGAATAGAAAGTTAAATTTCGCCACCGCTGTCAAAATAAAAATAGCTCAAATTGAAATCGGCTGCTTCGAAAATCCGTCTAATCCCACTTCGAAACTGAGTGACAGCAAAAGAGACATATTTGTTTAAATTTTTTTTTTGTTAAAAAATGCTAATTTTGTGAGGCAAACCTAACAGTTTACTGTAATTTAAAAATGTTTTTTAAAGAACGAGCTAGGTATTGGTCGTCCAAGTACTTCTCATTATTAAATCAAGAATAAAGGCACCGCGATAAATTAACTCGCACGTATCTCTTCTATGTGACAATAACCTTTATTATTAGCAGCCACCTGCGACTTCATTTAATTTTGTATTTTTATAATAGACTAGCTGACCCGCGCAACTTCGTTTGCGTCAAATCGGTTATTACCGGTTCTATTATATATGTTCTATTATATATTATGTATATATATATATTATCGGTTATATTTCCAGACGCGAAAAATCCTTAAAAAACCTTGAAACTAATTATAGCTATCGGGTCCAATCTTGAATCCAAACTATGCTATATATATTAGCAAAAAATGTCTCTCCGGTATCCCCAGAGTTGCTCCTCTGGTCCTCACCTCCGCGCCCCATTTACTATCCTCGCAAAAACGCAATAATTTTACCGGCTTATATTTTTTATTTCCACTATATAACCAACTCCATTAATTATCATGCCAGAATGGTATCCTGAATATTTCCGGAAGCATATGATTTACCTTTGATTTGGTTGGATACATTCCAGTTTGGGTTTCATGATGCAAACAAATCAGACTTGTTTGGAGAGAATAAATCTTGAACATAGGTTCTATTTCTTTTTATTTATTTCTATTTATTATAGATTTATTTAAAATGTGTATAAAATTGTATTTAATTTATATAAAAAAGAAACTAAATAGTTTATCTACTCTAATAATATTAAACTATCTGTCTATACTAATAATATAAATGTTTGTTTACTTGAATGAGCTAATCTCGGGAAATACTGGTCCGATTTGAAAAATTATTTCAGTGTTAGATAACTCATTTATCGAGGAAGACTATAATATATCATCACGCTAAGAAAAATAAGAGCGGAGCACTAATAAAGAATGTTTCAAAATCAGAGTTTTTTTTACTGTTGAGGGCTTCCGCTGCGTGTTAGTCAACCTGAAGTTACTTATTCCACGCGGACGAAGTTTAGAAGCTAGTAATCTATAAAACAAATGCCGAATGTACATGTAAGTGCATCATTTCAAAAGTGCTTCAAATATTTGGCTAATTATCAGGGCAAGGTAGATTAGAGAAAATGTTTGAAAAGCAATATAAAAAAGTCACAAATTTGGATGTAAAAATCTTCATATAAAACTTGAGTGAGTAAGATAGTAGGAAGATCTTCAAAAATATTCATAGAATTGACAGACTGACGTGGAGTTATTTCGTTGACTTTTAATTTTTGTAAATGGAAGACATAGTCACATTGTTTTCATGCAAGGTTCGTAGTTTGGCAAAGCTGATAAGGCCTTAGTGAGGCCTTAAGCCGTAGTGAGTTCGAAAAGAAATCTTCATGCAAGACGGACAATTGGTAGAAAGACTATAATAAGACTTCGAGATACATAAAAATTAAAATTATTATTAATAAAAAAATATAAGTTCACACATAAAAATTTAAAGGTCTAATATGTGGCATTTCTGAATTCCAACATTTGCCTTGTGTTTTTTTGATCGTTTTTGCGAGCGGCGCCAAATGGCCTGCGACGTCGGGTGTTAGTAATAACTCACTGACAAATTTTACAGTCTCACATCGATGCGTTCTGAATGATGACCTCTCTGTTTTTTTCTAACACTGTAGGTACAGACCATTTTGACCTTTTCGTTTTTTTAACATTATATTGTGCAAATTTTATTCTGAGTATATCTTCTAAGATATTTAATTTCTTCATATATTTTTCTATAACATTCAGTTGTTTATCATGTTAACAATATATCTCATGTTTTTTTTATATCATAGGTGGCAAACTAACAGGCGGATCACCTGATGTTAAGTGATTACCGCAGTCCACTAGCAACACTAAGGGAGTTGTTAGCGCGTTGCCAGTCTGTGTTTGGAGGAGCGAAGGGAGGGCAGAGAAGCGGTGGAAGAAAGGGGGACATGGGCCTCGGCGCTCTCACTGACCGAACGAAACGCAACAATGCAAGTAAGGCAGTGGTTTTGATAATATTTAGATGTGATAAAAATGATATTTGCATGTGAATTTTAAAACATTTTTAATTCATTTGTGTGTAGTAACTTTTTTTTTTTGCTAAATGTGCCAAAATAAATACGGAGACAAGTTTAATTTATATGCTGTTATTATGTTAGAATAAATAAATAATATCAATAAGGTTTTAATTATAAATTATATCCGTAAAGCAATTTTATGCAAAAAAAAGGTATCTCTGAAATTCTTGTACTTCATATCATTATTGCCAACAGATGATAACGCAATGGTGGCTCAAAACTTTATCAAAACAACATCAAAGTTTTAGAGCAAAGAGATTGCTTATATATTTAAACTCGATAATTGTTAGTACATCAGGTTACAACCATTAGGAGCGGAGCAATTACCATATAAAATGCAAGTCAGAAAGTACTTACGCAAAGTCAGAACGAAATATTAGTGCAAGCAAATTGTGTATTAAATATACTCAAGTAAAATCGCGAGATATATCTAGCAAAATATATGGATGATGAAACAAATGTAACCTATTTTGCTGCTGTGATAAACTGGGTTACAAGGAAAAAAATGAATGAGTGTTTTGATAATTTTAAATAATTTTCTATGCATATTTTTTGGTTTTAAAAAAGGTCACGGGGGTGGATGTGGGCGGCGTATTGACAAATGCCAATGTAATATATTGGCATTGCGGCGCCAGCGCTGGGGGCCGACGAATGTTGTCGTTTTTTTATCGAGATCTACAAGACGCGACAACCGACGATAGACGTCGATCTCTGGTACAATGATAAGATGCCACTTTCTTGTATCTTTTGAACTTTTGAATAGTTTTAATAGATTAGTTTCATAATTTACTTACGTTATGGCGTTAGGAATACTATTATTACATAACCGCTAGAGAATTATCTATTTACGCTTCTTTTATTGAAAGTCAATAGTAAAATGGAATAAGATATTAAAAAATAATCTATACCATCATTTAACAACGTATTAACACTAACATATAAAAAGCCTTACGCCAATTATAAATACTAGAAGATCAAGATGATAAAACAAAAAATGAATCAAGCGATAACAGAATATTTGAAATGACACATAAGCTCCTAAAGAATATATACGAACAAAACAGGTTGGAATTGTAGATTATGTCCAGAATAACAACTAAATAAATAAAAATCAATTACCGAATGTATGTAAACGTATCACTTTAGCTCGGCTGCACTTATTAGGATAATTACTTTTTTAGTTCTGTTTAGTTTGTATGAAAGAAAATGTTACGGAAAATAAACATTTTGAGTAAAAAAATTCTACATAAAAAAGTAAATGATACAGAAGACATTGGGGATATCTTGAGAAATATTCACAAAATTGCCAGATTGACGTTCGATTACCATTCTATCTCAGCAAATAGTCTTACTGTAAAGAAAAGATTTAGTATCACTCTCTTTTTTTTTCTCGAACCGACTACGCTATTGACCTAGCAAGGTCTTTACAGCTTCACCGGACTACTAAGGCGAGCGCTTAAGGCACTCAGCCGATTAGTATCATTCTCTTCATTAGTAAACCCTTGTAGAACCGGGGCGAGTCGCTAGTATATATTAAAATATTACAGTTATGAAGAGGTTAGTATATATATATATATATATTTCAGTGATGTACTGTTACAGGTAACTATGTATCTGGCGAATATATAAAATCGAAGTAGGTACAAAAGATTACTACAATATTGAATAAAGTGTAAGCAACTTGTTAATAAACAACAAAATTAGTTTCTAATCTCTATACATATACATAATTATTTTGTCCGTGTATATGTAACTCAACTCCTCCTAAACTGCTAGACAGACTGATAATTTTTTGTGTGTGTGTTCAGGTGCATTCAAGAATGGTTTAGATATACAATTGTAGCCATTAGGTGTCGCTGCGGTTGACTCTTGGGCCCGCTGAACCGATTAAAAATTATATACTCTTTTAGGAGATTTTATAAAAAAAAAATCAAAAAATTTAATATAGGTACAAAGTTAGCTATATCTACGAATAAAATATAAGCATCTTATGTATTATACTAGCTGTTACCCGCGGCTCCGCACGCGTTTTTTGAATGTATTGAATAGATTTAAAATTGTTATTAGATGTGTAAATAACAATAATACTCTTTCAAAAATATTTGTAAGTATGACACGCACATCATCTACAGTAACAGGTAACATGTACATTATATATGTGAATACTAATAGTGTATCGAATGGGATGGGATTTATCATAAGCCACATAGCTGGAACATTAAACTACTATCTATGTATCACCCTCACTTAAAATAAAGCAGCTAATTAGTTAGTTAATTGCCCGTAAAATTTCCGTTCAAATATTACTTGTAGTCCGTTGAAGCTGTTAAGATCTTGCTAGGTCCATAGCGTAGTCATTTTTATGAAAAAAAACCGTTCAAATAGGTCCAGCCATTTCGGAGATTACCCTGAACAAATAAACAAAAAGACATATCGACAGAATTAAAAAAAAGATGTTAATATTTGTAGCACCGCAGATATATGTATTCATCAAAAAGTATTTATTTCAATATTATATACACACACTTTATTCTTGTAATACATAATATATCGAACAACCAAAAATTCGGAACAAAAAATTTACGAAATATTATATAGAAGATTTGGCGCTTATACCTTTACATTAACTTAGACATAGAAGAAAACTGGGTAGAGAGTACATAAGAACTACCTATATTGACAACTTCAGAATTGGCAGTATGGATTAATACCTTGGCCTGTATTGATGGACGAATATTATTACTACTAACCTATAGGACTACGTTCATCCTCCAGCCGACGCATGGTATAGACTGAGC
>JACEII010000048.1:1060784-1090421 GCA_014332785.1 Antheraea mylitta
TCTCCAAATCTCCTGCAACCGTCTGCGACGACCCGACACGCACTACAACCTTTTAGAATAGCAGCACAAAATAGACTTTTAAATTGTTTGCGATAGCAACGTACTACTTATAATAAAAATTGGAATTAAAAATAACGTAGAATAAACTTTTGAACAGGAACATAAGATAAACCCTAATAATATTTCCGATAGAATATCATGTTACCATGGCAACGCATATAATACTGACACTGACACGCAGCGGATGCTCTAAAAATGGCCCGATTTCGAGACATTCTTCATTAGTGCTTCGCTCCTATTGATTTTAACCTGATGATGTGTAGCCTATAGCCATCCTCGATAAATGAGCTATCTAACACTAAAAGAAACTTTCAAATCGGATCGGTAGTTCTTGAGATTAGCGCGTTCAACCAACCAAACAAACTCTTCAGCTTTATAATATCAGTATAGATATAGCATAAACAAGAAGAATAGTTGCTAATGTTTTTATAACAAATATCTATACTAATATTATATAGAAGTAAATTTGTGAGTTTGTGACATTTGTAGGAGGTAATCTCATTAACTATTAGTCCGATTTAAAAAAATCTTTCGGTGTTAGATAGCTCATTTATCGAAGAAGGCTATAGGTTATATAGCATGATGCTAGGATTACATAAGTAATAGGAGCGAAACGTCAATGAAGAATGTTTCAAAAGCGGGGTTTTTTTACTCTTGAGAGCTTCCGCGGTGTGTTAGCGTTAGCCTAAAATAACTATTCCAAGCGGACGAACTTGCGGGCAGAAACTAGTAATATTATAAAGCTGCAGGGTTTGTTTGTTTGAGAATGGATAGGGAGAAGTTGGGGCTCCCTGACGTTCAGGTTGGTGCAGGTACTGACTGGGCACGGCTGTTTCGGGTGGTACCTGCACCGGATCGCTCGCAGGGAGCCGACCGCCGCCTGTCACGAGTGCGGCGCTGAGGAAGACACCGCGCAGCACACGCTTTCTGAGTGTGCTGCGTGGGAGGGACAGCGCCGCACTCTGGCGGCGGCGGTAGGGGGGAATTTGTCGCTGCCGAGTGTGGTCTCCGCCATGCTCGGCAGCGAACAGGCGTGGCGAGCAATGGCCTCCTTTTGCGAAGAGGTCATCTCGCAAAAGGAGGCGGCGGAGAGGGCCCGCGAGGTAGATCCTCTAAGTGGCCGTCTCCGCCAACAGAGGACCGGCAGGAGGAGGCGGCGTTTTGCCCAACTCCTCCTGCCACCGTAGCTGGACCTGAGGGGATGCAGCCGGGGGGCTCTTCCCTTCATTGCACAGGTCCGGTGGACGAGGGGAGGCAGCTGGTGTGTACTCAGTCTGCCTCTCTATAGGTAGGAGCCCGGCGGCTACCTTCCGCCGGGCGGACCGTTGGGGCGGCTCTACAAGGTTGATTAGCTAGAACGATCCCTTGCCGCCCCAACAACACGGTCTGACGGTACACCGTGGGGTTTTAGTCCGTGCGAGTCGGACATAACCCACCCTCTCCCCCGGGAGGGTGGGTATCCATAAGGGATTTCCCCACGTTATAAAAAAAAAAAAAAAAAAAAGGGTTTGTTTGTTTGGTAGGTTGAACGCGCTAATATCATTAACTATTGGTCCTATTTTAAAAATTATTTCATTATTAGTTAGCTCATTTATCAAAAAGGGGTATAAGATATATATCATCATGCTAAGACCAATAGGTGGAGCACCCATGAAGAATGTTTCAAAATCGTTTATTCTTTTTCTGAGAGCTTCCGGTGCGCGTTAGCGTTAGCCTAAAGTAACTATGCCATGCGAACGAAGCCGCGGGCAGAAGCTAGCCTTCAATAAATTTCGGTGAATGTTTACTACATTCGAACGGTATATGTTCGAAAAAAAATACTCCACTTAACGCTCAATTGGCAAGGAGTCGAACCTAATTCGATCGACATTGTGTCCCAAAATGCTAACCATTGAGTCATGACTATGATGCCCATTTTTAACATTTGATATTTTCCCATTGAATTATCATAAAAAAAAACATATTATAAAATGATTCATAAAGATTCTACGAACGTTCATAATTTCCGATAGTTAAGAATTTTATGAGTAAGTAATCGATGGAGGCAATGATTTTATTCTGTACATCTCGACCCGACCCGTCCGACATTCGGCGGCAATTAATTGAATAAAACAGAATGGGTACATTAAACCGTGCATATGTATTGAACATTGATAACACGGTAAGATTGTGTACTGGCGGACAGGGAATTGTAACTATATTAATTTTTTCAGTTTGTTCAACTTTTTTTTCCTCTAAATGACTACTGTATTGACCTAGCAAGATCTTAACAGCTTCATCAGACTACTAAGGCAAGCGTTTAAGGTACTCGGCCGTTTTTATTTGGGCAACTAGCTCAAGAGTGCACGGCACACCTCAGCTTGGACTGTTTTTTTTTTACGTGGGGAAATTCCTTTACATATTCATACTTATATGAATTATTGAAATATATACGTACCAAGCATAAATACCTCAATAATTCTTAAATGTGTTATGTGTCGGATAATTAACTTGTTCAATCCGAACAATTATTCTTTATTTATTCGTCATGAGTCATTAAGATGAGAATATATTATGTATATATGACAATAATAAGAATTCTATAGGTAAATTTATATGTAGCATACTTATATAAAACCACGACATGCTTCAGCACTGAATTAAATTTCAATGAAACTAAATATTTAATGATTTTACAGATTTAACATAAACAATATGAAAAGTAACAAGAAATAACAGAAATAAAATACTAAGTCAACACTCTAAAACTCTGTTCAATGAATAGCTTGATATGTCTCTACCGCTATTTTGAATTCATTTATCATCGAACACTAATCAAAGTCAAAGCTGTGTATAGAAATTTGTGTGAGGGACGGAAATTTAGATGACAACATATTATACCGTTTTAGCCCCGTCCAAACATATAATTCGAAAATAGTACAGTTCGCCATCTTGCTCTTTTGTCGCGCTTTAGTTAGTTTAGATTAGGCTTGCGAAAAGAAAGGATAACGCGAACTTGCCTCGGGCGAGCGCGGTGCATTTAGTACGGAACCTTTTTAAAGCAAGTATTTAACACGTGTTTAACTTTTTTTTTTGTAATAACACCGAAATAGACTATTTTACATACTCGGAGTTTTACTTTACTCCATCACAAGCCAATCTAGGCTTCTGCAGCGGTGGCCCTGACGTGACGTGATAATCCTGAAGCTTCTACAATGGTTACTCCGATGTGATGCTGAGGCTTCTACAGTGGTCATTCTTACAGTTTTACAGATGTGGATATTTGTAAAGAAATAACAAAAGCATAGCGATTAACGCATACTAATATCTATAGTGGATAATTTAGATTTTTCAGAAAATTTATCCAATGCATAATTTGATACAATTTGTATTTTTCAGATACAAATTTGGTTTTATTGAAAATAAAACGAATCTTATTTTCTTCGTTGCAGTTTCTTTTTTAGTTTAATGAAAATATTACTCTTCATTTTTCTTGCTCGTAAGTGTACAGTGACGTCGGAACAGGAGTCCGTCGTCCAAATAAAAGCTAACGAGCGGCGCGCAGTGTACGGGGGCTTAGTAATGGTGTACTCCCTCAGGCTACATAGGAATTTAAGAATGATAGCATTTTTGTTTGTGTTTAATTTTGTAATACTATTACAAACAAGTATAGTGCATGACTTTGAGTAAATTTGAGTACTTCAAGGGGAAAATTAATAGGTTATTTAGGGGTCAGCAACGCGCACGTGACACTTCTGATGTTACAAGCGTCCATAGGCTGCGGTGACCGCTTTACACCAGGCAGCCCACACGCCTGTTTGCTACCGACGTAGTATAAAAAAAAAAAAAAAAAAAACTATAGACGTGGAAGTTATTTTGGGGAACTACTTATCAAGTTATTATTTTTTTCATTGATAGAAGCTTTATTGTCGTTGATGATATGGTGATATGCATATCTTACGAAGGTGTTATGATGTATGTATGATTTTGATTGATAATTATGACTTCATATCTATAAATTAACGGAAAATTGATAATTAACTCATCGACCAATATCCTAAATTATCTACGTATATTCTTTTACAATAAAAACGATTCTGATGTACATATATGTTAAATTAAATTACCAAACTGACTGACATAACATGTTCACGTATACTTATACTCGTTTTGCTGTAATAAAATGATGAAGTGATTCATCATAATAATAGTTTGTATGATTTGAAGATGTTAAATGTGGTATGGAGTTTACTACGATGGTTTTCTTTATACCACACTTTTGCTCAAATAAGTTACCCACACGTTAGATATATAGGTAGAAGAATTTAATTTTATATCGGTATATTGAATTAATACATAAATCCTTATTTTAAAAATTCATGTTATTCTATTAAATATTTTAAGTGTAATAGTATAATATAAATAAACAAACACGTTATTAATAGGTGCACTCTTTACTCGATACTGCTTTTTAAATCCATTATATTTGCACGGAACCTATCTTTAATTAAATTAAATTACCTTGTTTACTCCTTATAATATTAGCTATTTCCTGGTAAAAGTACCATCAAAGGTGGTCTAACCGTTCCGGGGATTAGCTGGGACAAACAGACTGAGAGACAAACATTGTATAAATTGATTTGTGTTAAAGTAACGTATGTACTTTCATATGTATCTAGTAGAAAATTACTGTTTTGACGTTGTAAACAGACACTTCAATATATTGGTTTGTATATATATATATATGTATATAGATAGATGCATTGTATCGTGATCCAAATTGCCGTGCGTGGGTACAAGCCGGTGGCGTGGCATCGGTCTATCGGGCCAGATCACCTTCCACCCGCCGATAACCTTAAAAGCCGTCCAATATTAATACATCAAACACACACGTGCGGCCATACATCACACGTTCCTATATCGATCCGACGCGCAATCTATTCTAATATACATCTCTATTAGATGTAATTCAGATACTAAAATTATCTGCTATAATTTAAACTATATATAGACATGTCTATATCATATGATTGTTTTTTTTTGACAAGCGAATCTTCTATTTTATTATTACGATAATTTCAAGACGGTCGCCGCCTTGTTAGAACTCTTCATTGAGTTTTCGTTTCGTTTCGTCTCAGAATTCGTGCTTCGTGAAATAATTTACCACCTACTTGTGTAGAATAACCTTACTATGTTTTTTTTTTTTATATCGCAGGAAGCAAGGGAACAGGTGGTTCACCTGATGTTAAGTGATCACCACTGAACATAGGCACTTGCAACACCAGGGGAGTCGCAAGTGCGTTGCCAGCCTGTGTTAGGGTGGCAGGGGGAAGAAGGAAAGAGGAGAGGGGAAGGTAAGGAGAAGAGATAGGCCTCCGGCGTTCTCACTGACCGAACGAAACGCAACAATGCAAATACTGTTACATCACGTTGGTTTTCGGTGAGAAAGTGGTAGTACCCCGGGCGAGCCGACCCGTTCATGCTGAAACTGTAATCGCTAAAACTAATACGTAAAGTACCACCAATATTATAAAATATAAGTCAAATAACAAGATTATGAATAAAATGTAAAATCTACCAAATAACAAACGAGGATGTTTATCTTTTCACTTTTAGTTACACGATAAAATTGCGAATCACAATTTCAAAGCTTAAGGGGGGCTTAAGAAGTTTCACTACAATACTTGGTTATATAAAAATTGACTGTTAATAAAAAGGCCAATAAGCTATTTTCAAAGGGCACGCTTACCTCATAAAACTGCATAAACCTTTTAAGAACAGGTGGCTGTGAGGTTGAACGTTTCCCAACGAGCAGGTCCCATACATTCCCCATAATGCATGGGACACGTGTTACTGGGATCAAACTTATCTCGTAGGCGCCGGCGCCTGCATGGCCATCGTCTCACTTCGGGGTTGGCACGATACAGACCAACGTTTAAATAGGATTTCCTATTTAAATTCGTACACAGTGGAGAAGATGTTTATTTTGATATCATTATAGTATATATAATATTAGCCTCAGCCCGCGACTTCGTTCGCGTTCTCAAAAGGAAAAAACATTTCGATTTTGAAACATTTTTCATCTGTGCTCCGCTCCTATTGGTCTTAGCGTGATGATATATAGCCTATAACCATTCTCGATGAATGAGCTATATAACACTGAAAGAATTATTCAAATCAGACCAGTAGTTCCTAAGATTACCCCCTACAACGTCACAACATCACAACGTCACAAACTCACAAACTTTACCTCTTTATAATATTAGTATAGATAGATATTCGAAGTTTATAACCTTGTTCGCTATAGTATAAAAAGTCATGTAATGTAGAAATTAGATTTACTAGTTTGGTTTACTCTCAAATCCATACACTCTTAATTCCATTTTCTATGACGAAGAAACACATCCACAACTTAGGCGTTTTTATTATTTTAATAATTTACATTATGATTGTTATATTATCCGTTTAAGCAGCGTAATGCCTAAAAAACAATTGTTTTATTTGCTACTGTTAATTCCCAAAAATATATGTAGCGCCGCTGCTGTATTGTATTGCCTTTATATTTCTACTAGCCTCTGCCCGCAACTTCGTCCTCGTAGTTATAGTTACTCTGGGCTAACGCTAACATGTAGCGGAAGCTCTCAAAAAGGAAAAAACATCCCGATTTTGAAATATTTTTCATATGTGCTCTGCTCCTATTATCCTTAGCGTAATGATATATAGCCTATAACCATACTCGGTAAATGAGCTATATAACATTGAAAGAATTTTTCAAATCGGACCAGCAGTTCCTGAGATTACCCCCTAGAACGCCACAACATCACAACGTCACAAACTCACAAACTTTACCTCTTTATAATATTAGTATAGATAAAAGGGGCACATAGGAAAGTGATTATGTAAATTCTTTATAATGAAATAATGTTGGAGTTCAATGCTATCATAAAGAGATTTCACTGTATTTTATTGACATTAATATAACATAAATGAAAGTAGCCATCAATATTAATGGAGAATTTATTACAATAAATTCAAATACATGCCAAAAAATTTTTAACAGTGTGTCGGAATATTGACAGAATTTTTGTTAGCACACATACAAATTATCGCATAGAATGACTTTCGAATCTCTATAATAGATAAATTAAAAATTTTTTAAGTTATTGCATACATTAAATTATATAAGATCAGAATACAACTTCAAAATAGTAACAAAAAATATTTAAACGTCAAAACGCAGCGTGTTAACCGCTCGTCTGTAGCGCGCAACCCTCGCTCGCTGCGGTGTGGTAGCAATTTCAGATAAAACCGATCTATACAAATTGAACTGAAAAAAATATTTAAACATTAAGACCATGAGAAAAGCCATTTCATTTTTTTTCACTTTTACGACTACGCTGTTAAATTAATCTTCATTCGTCTAATACACTGAGGGATATATGTTATACATAGGCTTTGAATAGTAGAACGTTAGAAGAGTCATAGACGCAGATTAGTATCGATAGGTTAGTTGTTCATTTCAATTAAGTGCTATCAAATCCGATGAAGCCGTAAAAACGTATAGAGCCCACAGGGTTTTATAACATCGAAAAAAATGGAGTCAGTAACAAAAATAATAAAAACTGTATATGATAACACGGGGCTTATATAGTATACTTTGTCTCGCCCTGATGATATAAAAAAAAAAAAACTTTGAGAAATTATATACACAAACCTTCCTCAGGAAACACTTTACCTACCAGTGAAAATAGCATGAAAATCCGATCAGTAGTTTCTGAGTTTATCGCAAACAGACAGACAGACGTGGCAGAGAACTTTGTTTTATACTAAGTAATGATAATATATTTTAACGCTTGAACTAGATCGAGCTGCATCTTAGACGCTTAGTTCCTTCCCGTGACAATTACACTATATCCTTGTTATGTTTTATTTATGATTGATTTTAATAATACAAACGTATATATATAATACATTTTTTTCACGACTTCGTCCGTGTTAATATAGATTTCACCTATCTTTAGTTCACAGTATTTTTTGTCTTGTTCTGTACCACTGGCAAAGTGTGTGGAAAATTTCAAAACGATTGGTTAATACTAAATGCGTGAAATATTAACAAACATATAAAGAAACAAACTGACATTAGTATCTATAATATTAGTAAGCACGACATAAGGTACTTAGTCCGGTGAAGCTGTTAAGACCTTACCAGGTCAATAGCGTAGTCATTTCGAAAAAAAAGACATAGGTACTTTGCAATTTATTATTACCTTTTTTTTCGATCTGACTACGCTATTGACCTAGCAAGGTCTTAACAGTTTCACCGGAGTATTAAGGCACTCAGCTGATTTTATTTAACAATTAGCTCAAAGGTGCACGGCACATCTCGGTTTGGGCTGTTGCCTGATACATGCAATTCGCGACCTATCTGAACTTTTTTTCCTAACGTAGGGAAATTCTTTATGGATATGCCACCCTCCCAGGGGAGAGGGTGGGTTATGTCCGACACGCATGGACTAAAACCCCACGGTGTACCGACAGACCGTTATTGTTGGGACTTGTAATGATTATGTGACATGTTCCAGTACATTATCTAGAATTAATGTGTGATTTAAAAATTATTTGGCAAACACCAACAATATTTCTGTTGATCTATATTTATCGACGTAGAGTTTAAATTTAGATGCATCTCTATTATAAAACAAAAGTTGTAAGTGTATCTATATTATTGCATTCATTTGTTTATGTTTTATTCTCTGTACATAACACAAATATCGTTAAGATATTAAATAAAAATTTTTACAAAAAAAAATTGAACCGACTTCGATATCAAAACTCATACGGCACTGAAAAGCGAAAAATAAATACATTATTAATTCAACCAAATAAAATAAAATATGAATATTTGCGCTACCTAATAATATATTGGAAGTCGGTGCCAACCTAAATTTCTAATTTGTTGTAGGTATAAAAAAGTATATTACACTATACAAATAGACGCGAGAGTGGACCTAAACGTTGTATGTAGATGATATGAAATATGGTTGGCACCGATTTCAAATATATTATTAGGTAGCGCAAATATTCATATTTTATTTTATTTGGTTGAATTAATAATGTATTTATTTTTCGCTTTTCAGTGCCGTATGAGTTTTGATATCGAAGTCGGTTCAATTTTTTTTTGTAAAAATTTTTATTTTTCCATTTTTAGTGTATATAAATATATTTATCTGGTTCTAATTAATTATAAAATAAGTTCATAACTTGACAAACAAACATGATATTACACCGTACTAGATCCATCTGCTCAAATTAGGTTGATTGTGAACGAATTTCAGAACCTCATCTTTCCTAATGTCCGTTTCACGGAAATTGCCTCAACAGTCATAACCCCACATGTAAGTCCTCGTCAAACGAGTCTTATGTACCCAAACACAAGATAGCTGCTGTAAGCCGTTGAGGAGTTCCATTCTTCATTTTCATGATCAACTCAGGATTGATTAAATGATATTCTTATCATTACAACAGGTTGTTCCAAGTTTTCATTAAAATTAGCTTATGGGGAAGTTCATTTATTCATATAAGCTTTATTCATCCCTTTATTTTCAACCCTTATGATTGGATTTTTTTTTAATTTCAAGAACACCATTCCCAGTTATCAAATTTCAAATAAAATTGTTGAAATCGGTTTCAAGTACACGAAAATACGTAGACACGAACTGGGTGAAAATCAAATAAACGATATTTAACCCCCTTAGGGGTTGAATATTTTATTCAAATTTATATGGGACCACCTTGGAGTATAGCCGAATCAAACAAAAAAAGAATCATTAAAATCGGTTCACAATTGACGGAGATATCGATTAACATACATAAAAAAAAAAAAATACATACACCCGAACATATAACCTCCTCCTTTTTCGAAGTCGATTAAAAACACAAATGAAGTCGCGGATATCAGCTAGTGTTTATATAAAATTACGGAGAGAAAATTATAAAACTCTATTAAGGTATATATATTAGTTTGATTTTTCACGCTAGATCGGTTACTATGATTTTTATATATTTGTATATATGATCATTTATATTTAAATGTTTTTTTTAACCAATTATCTATCGCATTATATTGTTTATGGTTAATCATCATCATCCTGTAAACGACACACTGGAGGGCCATAGGCCTCTCCTCGGAGGAAGGTATGGGCGTAATTACCACGCCAGCCTACGAAGTGTTGGCGATATCAAACTCTGAGTAATCCACAGTTTTATATTTTTCCTACATACTAGAACATTTCTGAGGTTCAGGTTTCCTCACAATTCTTTCCTTCATCGTCACCCGACAGTATTATCAATTTAACTAACATTAGTAAATGTACGCGAATTCAGAAAAATGCCGTTCGTACCTGCCGACATTGGATTGATATTCCACTGGTTAAACCACCACGGTGTTATTACAAAAAAGTTAAATGCGTATTAAATACTTTCTTTAAAAAGGTTACGTTTTAAATGCACCAATCTCGCTGAATATTGGCCATTTTGCTCTTTTGTCTCACTTTGGTTAGGTTAGGTTAGATTTGCGAAAAAAGGATAACACGAACTCGCCCCGGCCGAGCGCAATGCATTTGGTACGAAAACTTTTAAAAGCAAGTATTTAATACGTATTTAGCTTTTTTGTAATATCACCGTTAATGTTTTAGTAAAATATACGAATAGAGTGTAGTCATAGTAATTTTGTACCGATTTTTATTAAAAGTACCCACGTTTTAGCCTAATTGTAAACGTGAAAACATTCTTAATCTTCAACAAAAAGTAGGTTACCTTAAATTTACCTTAAATATGTGTCATTTGACAACTTATAACAAGGCGGTAGAGTTTTTTTAAGTTCGTCTGGCTAGCTGCCACCCTCAAGTTTAAATCTGTCCAATAATCTATAGAGGGGTGTTTCAGCTGTACTTGAGAGCCAGTCCACTTTTTATTTTGGCTTGTTTACCATCTAAGACCACGCGTTTAACATCAAATGATATTGTGGCCAGACAATAACTTATAAAGTTTAAAAAAAAAATAGTTTCCCAATTCAATTTTCATAGCCCACTTCACCTTCTGCAAGCTTTTCTTCGCAACAATTAGTTAGTTAGTTAGTTTAGTTAAACTTAAGAGATAAGTTTTAGTCTTAGACTATCGTATTTATAATAACTAGTGGGCGCCCAGTGGTCGACATTCGACCATAGTTCATTGAATTTTTAAAGTTTGAACTTTATTAGGGTTCTCTTGTCAAAGGGTATACTTCTATAATCAAAGGTTTCATTCAGTTATTTGCCATTTTTCATAATCTTTAATTATATAAACATTAAAAAAAAAAATGTGTAAATGAAATTTGAAAATAATTATAATTTTGGAACAAAAAACAGGTGGTAAAGCTCTCAAATTCTAAGTAAATATAACTTTACGAAAATAAAGAAATTTATCGCAACCCATGACACAAGTAAAAGCACTCCTGTCACCAAAAAATTTTGACATCCAATAAAACCAAGGAGAATTAATAATTATTTTAGTGGTTCCATAAATGTACTAAAGATAAATTGTCTATTAATTAATTATTAATGTATATATACATTATGAATTTACAAATTATATTTTTATAAAATTAACCTACAATCTGACCAATTGATTTCAAAGGGCATATAAGGCATGCAACATCATTCATGTTAAAATCATCATATTATTGTAAAATTAACCTGTAATTTGACCCGTTAAATTCAAAGAGCATGTAAGGTATGAAACGTAAGAGTAAAAAAAATACATACAGTCGAGCACAGCAACCTCCTTCACAACCTTTGTTATAGTTCGTTATTGACGGCTGTCAAAATCTCTTTATTTACATGTGTGTAGGTTGTGTAGATTAATTTAATATAGTTCTTATGCATTTTATATAAAATTTATGTACTTCTTCGCCATATAAACTTTAATATTAATACGTGAAGCAAAAAAATTGTACCCCTTTTTAACCTATTTCCCGTCGAAGGGTGAACTTGAAATTTGGCATAGTTAAAGTTGGGCGCCCAGTGGTCGATATTCGACCATAGTTATTTGACTTTTTAAAGTTTGAACTTTATTAGAGTTCTATAATCAAAGGTTTTCATCATGGCTACTCAGTTATTTGCCATTTGCCATGATCTTTATTATATAATCATTAAAAAAATCTATATGTAAATGAAAATGAAAATTAATTATAAATTGAAAACAAAAACCTCGTGGAAAAGCTCAAATTTTAACCAAACATAACTTTACGAAAATAAAGAAATAATAAATACACAACGCGCGCGTAACCGGCCTTTTTCAAGTATTGGCAGAGTATTAATTTCATTGAGCCTTTTCTGAAATAGTTTAGAAAAATTATCCGACGCAAAATATATATTGAACTTATTGAAGTATATATGCTTGGTACACATATATGTTTTAATAACTCATATAAGTATGAACATGTAGCTTACCTTAGGTTAGTTCAGATAGGTCGCGAATTGTACGTATGTATAACAGCCCAAGCCGAGGTGTGCCGTTCACCATTGAGCTAGTTGCCCAAATAAAATAGGCTGAGTGCCTTAAGCGCTCGTCTTAGTAGCCCGGTGAACCTGTTAAGACCTTCCTAGGTGAATAGCGTAGTCAGTTCGAAAAAAAAAATTGAGTCTTTATATCGGAAACGCAGGCAGCAGAATGTAAACATGTAAAAGGGACACATATGTTACTGTTGCCTTCGTTGTAGTTATTTCTTTTTTTTTTCTATTTTTTAGGTTTTCTTTGTCAGTAAGATCCACTTTTCAAAACTATCTCTAATAAGACCTTCTATTTCAAAAACTAAAATACCTAAAATCTCGTTACGTCCCCTACCTTATTTGTAAGTGCGATATATAGGTTTTCAAATTAAAAAAAAAAAAACAAAGTTATGTATAAAAGTAAAGAGAGATTCTTTAATCATGAAAAACATTTTTTTTTATAATATCTTTACAGTAATACTTTGGCGTTCAGCTGTATAAAAATTTACCTAAGAGATTACGTTAAATTTATCAAGCATAGGAACTTAATGTCAGCACATATAATGAATTAATTAAAAACTATACAATAATAAAATATTAATTATCAATAATAATACTCTTTGGACAATAATTAATCAGTCTAAAAACAGCACTGGTTTGTATAAAAAAAAAGGAGAGAAATTATTTTTTTAGTTTGTTTATGGCACTGTTTTTTTTTTTTTTTTCCCCTCGACAACTATGTAATATTTTTTTAATCTATCTTAATAATACATGTATCAGTCTAATAAAATAATTTCTTTAAAGAATAACAAATAAAATGTATCAACAGACAAAATTCATTGGAAAATATTTTTTCAGGTCAGATTCATAATTTTTCGTAGCACTGGTAACTACATTATCTGTATATAAATTTGATAGATCATTAATCGTTGAATTTATATTATCATATTTATCTTCGATCCCTTTGTCGTAATATTTTTCAGTTACATTATCATAATTAGTATTATCGTCGAAGTAAATTGTTGTTGTTAATTGTTCTGCCGGAGAACTATATAATTCTTCAGTAGCAGTCCTTTCTTTATAATTTTCAAAATCCGATACAGAGGTCACGCAATGCTTCTTGTCAGGCTTGTAGAGTTTTCTGCCTGTTATACTTCTGCTCGGTTTCGCATCAGTAGATGTCGACACCTCCGGTTGTTTTATCCTCTTGCTTTTGTATCTTCTATTCTGGAACCAGATTTTAACCTGCGTCGGTGTCAAGTTTAACTCGGCCGCCAGCTGTTCCCTTTCAGGCGCTGTTAGATATTTTTGATTACGAAATCGTACCTCGAGAGCGTGGACTTGGTTTTGGGAGAATAGAATCCTTGGCTTTCTTTTCACACTCCTCTCCTTCTTCTCTGGTTTCACGATATTCTCAGGTTCTGTTGAAGAAAAAAATGACTTTTAAAATTACCCGTAACATAAGTGGACAACCTGCAGAGGGTGACTATAATTTACATCTTTAATGGAGAAGACATTAGGCATACAATTCAACTGATGTCAATTGGATAGTGTAGACCAGCTATACTCAACCTGCGGCCCGCCAGATGTTTGTAGTTGGCTCACTTGATTGTAATTTATTTGCAAATATATTAAATTTCATGCCCATTAGAAAAACTATGAGAACACTGAGTAAATTAAATAGATCCCAGATAATCCGACCGCAATGCGTTCCTTATGATATAAAGGTTATACCAAGCTTTTTTTACTGGACAATCATTTTATAATACATAAATATTTGTAGTTTGCGGCCTGTGACACTATGAGTGAGACGCGTTTGTAGCCCGTTTACAAAAAAGGTTGAGTACCACTGGTGTAGACTATAATAATGCAAAATCAAGTCTGAGAAGAGCGCAGTTCTGAAGCCAATCATATAGGTTTGCGATTCCAAAAGATGAAGTTGGAATATCTGATGTATTACTTCACGTTTTTTTTTTCGAACTGACTATGCTATTGACCTAGCAAGGTTTGAACAGCTTCACCGGACACCTAAGGCGAGCGCTTAAGGCACTCAGCCGATCTTATTTGACAACTAGCTCAAGGGTGTAGGGCACCTGTTGCCTGCCTGATAAGTGCAATTCACGACCTATCTGAGCTAACCTAAGCTAATTATCCATACATATATGAGTTGTTGAAACGTTTGTGTACTAAGCATATATACCTCAACAACTCATATATATATATATATATATATATATATATATTTCGTATCGGATAATTTTCTAAACTATTTCAGTTCGATAAGGGAAAGATACAAAACCCTTCTACTTTCATGTGTAAGCGTGTCGGCGTGCACGTGTGTGGAGGTGATATGTGTAATGTTGTTGCAGTGATGTATGTATTTCACGCTGCTAACTGTTGGCAACAGAATATAGTAACAGACGCTTTGTTACTTTGCATCAAAAATAACCACATAGTGCTTCTACTATCAAACATTGCACAGGCTCTATTTCTTTTAAAATACTGATTGCATATAGCAACATCAAATCAAACACCAAAACTGTAAAGTTTAGATTTAAAAATACTACTTGAAATACAAATATATATTAATAATGGAAACTTACTTGTTTTTCTAAACGATACAGTAGATTTTTCCGGTGAATCGGTGTATTCTAACCTCTCAGAGTGTTTTAACGTCTTTGAATCAATATACTGTGGATATATAATTTTTGCATTGATTCTGCTTGAATTATCATCTAGGCTATGGTGGGGATGGGCAGTCTTTACATTATTACTACTTGAATCATCAGCATGCTCTAATGAGTCATTCTGAAAATATTGTGGATAACCAGTCTTCTCATGAACTCTATTCACATCTGTTGCTGGCGGTGTTATTGACATGTGAATAGTCTCTCTATCATTGTGGTCTCCTTTTAAAGGTATTTCGGCGCTAGGATAAGTTGATACGTCAGTATACTGTTCGTAATTCTGATGATAAAAATTGTGACAATAAGGATTGTAATTATAGTATTCCTCATGGTACACCTCTTGATTCCAATAAGCTTCAATGTTTGTGTGAACCGGTAAATTAGAATACACTTGGCCGAAGTATTCCGTCGGACAATACGGTTGACTTTGATGATAGAGCTGTTCGTATTCATAATTTCTTCGTTCTCTATCGGGATATATCCACGCCTCGTTTCGATCATAGGTGTAATTCGTTTGATTATTTAGTATATCTGTAACAGAGAACGGTGTGCTGTGGTTTACGCCTGTTCCATCTTCTAATTTTACACGATAATTCACTTTATCATCAACATATGCATTATATTCTTTAGTTAACTCTAATTGTTTATGTTTCTCCGAACAATCCAGTTCAATGAAAGGGTAGTATTCATTATTTTTTATATTGTTGCCGTTAAACGATGTTGTAATCTCGTTGTGTTGTTCGAAATTGTCCATTTTAACACCTTTTGCTGTCACTTTAGTTCATTACTCACTTTGACTAATTGTTTTTGAGGGCTCGAGTGAATTAATTAAGTTGTGGTTTAAAAGGCACCACATGGAAGACTGATGGTGTTTAGATTGCGGGACAAAGCCAATCCACGGAGCTTCGTTTGTTATGGGCGGAGTCATGGGGATGAGTGTCTCTCATTCGCACTCACGGTTTATTATATATGTATGTCGCATTCGTCTCGCTTCGACTGTTTACTACGTAGCGTAAATAAAGCGGATGATTTCATATTAGTGGGCTGAGATAACCTTTAATTTTGCAAATGACTTTATTATTTCGAACAACTTTTTTCACGTGGCTTTTTCACTTCGAATATTAAAAAAAAATCGTGAGTTAGTCCTTGAACTAGTTAAGTTAAAGTGCGTTACATATATTAAGTTATTGCTATAGCTAGCTAAATTTGTACTAACCTCAAACAAAGTTTTTATTTTGTTAACTCTGATAGCTCAATGGGAAAAAGGAACATAAAATGAAAATTAAAAAAAAACTTAACAGGTATTTAATTGCTCAATGACATTGATTTAAGTAGGGACACAGAAAATTTTTGACAGACTAACAATTTGAAATAAAAAAATATGTCTATATCCAAGGCTTAGTTGTCTATTTAAAGTATGTTACTATGAATGCTTAAACTTTTTTCACGGAGGCCAGCTATAATTTTTAAGTCATTTACTTGTGTTGTAACAGTAAAGTTTATACAATGAATAACTGAATTTGTTTATTTAAAATAAAAGTGTGAATATATTTGTTTATATTTATCCGTCTACACGCGACGGTAATTTTTAAGAACGACTTTAAGGGTTGTGTTCCATTATAAGCTATGAAATATAGTATCAATAATTTAAAATTATTAATTTCTATATTATTATTATCATACTATAGCAATTTTAATAGCCTATCTGTCGGTTAATTAAGCAAACTTCTGAACCGATTGTAACGAAATTAGTCTTAGAGGTATATTACAGTCTGAACTAGAATATGGGTTGTTACTCATCTTGAATACACTAAAAGACATACATAAGGATGCAAGAGAATAGATACCTATTTTTTAGCAATTACCATATAGGAAAATTCCCATATATACATTTAGAACAGATATGTCAAATCTGTGTAGGTGCGAGAGCCACGCTGAAGCTATTACTGACTTCAGCATGAATGGGTCGGCTCGCCCGGGGTAATACCTTCCTCTCACAGAAAACTGACGTGAATTAACTGTGATTGCATTGTTGAGTTTCGTTCAGTCAGTGAGAGCGCCGGAGATCCACTCTTCACCTTCCTCCTCTTCGCTCTCTTTCCTCCCCCTCCCAAACACAGGCTAGCAATGCACTTGCGGTTTCCCTGGTTTTGCAAGTGTATGGACGGTGGTGATCACTTAACATCAGGTGACCGACTTGTACGTTTGCCACCTATAATAAAAAAAAACTAATTTCAGCGTACGGATTCGCCAACGTTAATGTAGATTTGCTCCATTATTTAAGAATAACACTTCTTCTCGATAAAAGGTAATCTATATCCTTTTCTGTATTTCGGAATATGTCTATACAAAATTTCATGATGATCGCGGTTGTAGTTGAGGCGTGATAACGTAATAAACAAATTAACATTTGCAATTATAATATTAGAAAAATTAAATACTTTAAACACATCTCTAGAATCGGTAATATTTATGAAATATATGTGTATTTATATTAATATATGTTAAGATATCCTTTACATACATTTGCGGTTTCTTTGATAAGGTTTGTACAGTGATCAAAAATTATTTCTATTCCCGCTAATTCGTCTGCATTTAACGTAATGTAATTTTTTTTTATATAATAGGAGGCAAACGTGCAGATGTGTCCTCTGACGTTAAGTGATCACAACCGTCCATAGACACTTGCAACACCAGGGGAGTCACAAGTGCGTTGCCAGTCTGTGTTAGAGGGGGGGGGGGGGAAGGACGGTAGGTGGGTCTCCGGCGCTCTCACTGACCGAACGAAACGCAACAATCCAAGCACTGTTACTTCACGTCGGTTTTCTGTGGGTCGGGTGATACTACCCAGGTCGAGCCGTCCCATTCATGCTGAAACCTGTAATAGCTTCAGCTTGACTCTACCACCTAATAACAGTGATTAATAAAATCATTTGAATGTATTCAGTCAATTTACTTATCTATTTTTCTCTCGTACTTAAGTCACATCGCCATTTAAATTACAATAACTTTTGTCAGAGTAGACTTTTTTTTTATTGTAGCACGGCAAAATAACTGCACTGTGCCTGATGGTAAGCACAGTGCAATCCAAAAATAATAGCGACCACCGATTGACACACTATCCATCGCCGGTCGTCACTATCATGCCGGTCTGCAAAAAGCTGGATATGCACAGGCTGATCCCGAAACGCGACCCGTAGAAGCGAATCACTATTACGGGTTTTTTTTACCATATACATGGTGATTGCGACCCAGTCGGGCTGTAAGACTCTACCACCCCGCTTTCGCCATTGCCTCATTCGTTATTCAGCAGGATGCACCACGTGCAGGTGAAGTTGGCTTGGGTGTCTCAAGTCTTATGATGTTATTTGACACCCCTTACACCCCAGACTGATTTTAATGAAACAAAGACTTAGTTATTTTCGAGTATATGCTTTATGATTTTCTTGGTGAGGTTTTATTCTGAACCCAGTACTCTAACAGTGATGCGTAAAGTGGCGGGCACAACTAGTTTGAAAATATAATATATCAACTTCTATGAAAACATTTGTTGTGATCCGTTTAAATGTGAAGCAAACATTTTTGCA
This sequence comes from Antheraea mylitta, assembly GCA_014332785.1. Taxonomy (NCBI): domain Eukaryota; kingdom Metazoa; phylum Arthropoda; class Insecta; order Lepidoptera; family Saturniidae; genus Antheraea; species Antheraea mylitta. The sequence continues at coordinate 1,079,625 of JACEII010000048.1, forward strand.
TTAGTATGTGTATACAGATATAGATATACACTGGATATTAGCTATATAAACAGTAATAGTTACATCAGTAGTTACAAATCTTGCAATCTACCACTCTACAAAGCATTACAGTGATAACAAAAAGAGCTCGAGTGAAATTGTTAGAACATACTCATAGGTATTTGGTGACAAGTTACAATTTTAAGCCAGTAAAGCAAGAAATATGCAAATAAATCAACAATGCCTCAGTTTTATCATGCTCTTCTCTTCGAGGACGGTAAGGTGAGGTAATGTTGTAAGATTCGAAGATATGTTATTCGATGGTGGAAGTCGTCGAAGTATGTCTGCTTGGTACATATATATGTTTCAATAACTCATATAAGTATGAATATGTAGCTTAGCTTAGGTTAGCTCAGATAGGTCGCGAATTGCATGTATCAGGCAATAGCCGAAGCCGAGGTGCGCCGTGCACCCTTGAGCTAGTTGCCCAAATAAAATCGGCTGAGTGCCTTAAGCGCTCGCCTTCGTAGTACAGTGAAGCTGTTATAACTTTGAGAGGTCAATAGCGTAGTTAGTTCGAAAAAAAAAAGTTATTTGATGGAATTTCAATCCGCGTTATCTTCAAGCTAATATCGCTTCAATACAATGTTGTTTTGTAGCGTGCAGTGTGACAATACCTGTCTTTGACTAAGTCCTTACTGTTCCAATTAAGTACTGAAAGTATATTTCTATTGTGCACACTGCACAGTGACTCAAATTTACTAAATTATGTGTTAAAACTGTTATTTGTAATAAAAATATTATGGCCAAGCTGAGACGTTTGACTCTAACATGTATGACAGAGGGCGTTAGTATGATAATAGTTGAACGGCAGTAATTCAGATAATTATAGTTTTAGTAATGTCAAAAAACGGTGACTTACAAAATCATCTAAATATATTCGGTGTTATTACAAAAAAGTTAAATACGTATTAAATACTTGCTTCAAAAAGGTTTCGTACTAAGTGCATCGCGTTTGCCCGAGACAAGTTCGCGTTATCCATTTTTCGCAAGTCTAACCTAACGTAACTGAAGATAGACAAAAGAGCAAGATGGCGAACATTCAGCAAGCGCGGTGCATTTCAAACGCATCCTTTTTTAAAGCAAGTACTCAATACTTATTTAAGTTTTTGGAAAAACAACCATTAAGCCCATATACTTATTTACTTTTCTCTCGTAAGTCGCGCCGTCATTAAAATTACAACTACTTTTGAAATAATGAATTGAATTTAATGAAACCAAGAATAAATATTACTCGCGGATATTCTTTATGATATTCTCGAGGTCTTATTACTTATTCCATGATACCTTTTTACAAAATATTTTTTTTTACAAAAATCTAAAAAGAGTATTATATGCAGGATGAATATATTATGATATTTCTACACTAACTGCACACTTTTCTTTCATTCTTTTTTATGTGAACAAATATCTATACGTATAACATAAATACACGAAGGGTAAACAGTTGTCTTTTGTCTCCGGTAGCAACCAATTCCCTAATTGTTTGAAATTTCTTTAGCAGTGCTGGGCGATATTTGGTAGAAGAAAAATGTATGGGCTTGCGGCATGCACGCAACGTATTGCGATTACGCTGGTCTAGACGTGTGATATAGAGTCCTATGTACATGTAATATTGATGTTTTGTAATGAGCATATGCATCATAGTATGTTTGATTAATTAATAAACCTGCATAAAATTTTAGTACCTGGACGACCGAGCATAGTTCTTTAAAAAACATATTTAAATTAAAATAAATTGTTAGGTTTGCCTCACAAAATTAACCTGTTTAAATAAAAAATATATTAAAAAAAGACATCTCTTTTGTTGTCACTCGGATTCGAACTGGAGTTAGACGGATTTTCGAAGCAGCTGATTTCCATCGGAGCTATTTTAGTTTTGACAACGGCGGCGAAGTTTACTTTTATATTCTAGTTATATTTTTTCATTGTCTGAAAACTCAGATAAAGAAAGTTTTCTGAGATATGAAATCTAGCTAGATCGATATATCGTCCCCGAAACCACCTATACACTAATTTTCACGGAAATCGCTGACGCCGTTTCCGAGATACTGAATATTTAACAATATAAAAATATACAAGAATTGCTCGTTTAAAGGTAATAGGTATTATTACTGTTCGGAACGGTTTCGAATTTTGTTAATCCGTTCCACGCGTCTCAGCGAGTGAGCTCACGCGTTCTAACCGTAGTACTGTAGTTGTAACCGAATTCGTAACACAATTTTCATTTTTCCACTTCAAAATTTTGCATGTATGTATGAGAATATTTAAGAAAAACTTATCAAAAAAAAAATTAAAAAAGATAGATCCAAGTTTAGAAAAAAATAATTTCATTGTAACAATGCACTATATTTTGTAAAAAAATTGGACAATGTGCTATAGTTTTTTTAAAGCTTGTACGCTTACACATAAATGAAGTGTTAAAGGAACATTTTATGTTCGAAACTTTTTTAGAGTTAGTCTTTAAAACAAAAGTGTTTTTAAAGAGCACGGAAATTTAAAAAATCATACCACGAAATTTTCAAGTATCACATAGAAAAAAAATACGCGTCGATTATTTTTGATCAGAAAACACGAAAAAATATATTTCCAGGAAAAAAAAATTACCTATAAATTTCCTGGAATATGACCCATATATATATTATAAATATATTAATTTCCTACAAATATTTAAATTTATTATGGGTTTTCATTGATAATACGAAACGTAGCTCTCTTTTTCTATCTTCACTAAATTATATCTCCCTCTCAACTTCTATTCGCCTTGCCCGATCACACTTTTCGTAACATTCTCATCATGTATTCACGAGCTTACTTCCCAATTCAAGCGTGCATAATGAAGTTTTACATCAAAATAAATGCAGATAATAACGATAATTTGTACATCCCATGTGGTTGAATTTCAATCACCAGACTTCAAGTGACTATTTTTTTTAACTTCATTTTTGGCAACCAATCTTTCAGATTATTACCGCCATTGTCGTGTAGTTCATTGCCATTGTCATGTAGTTAATAATATTACAAGTGTCGTGTGATTATTTCAATATTCTAACAAGATGGTGGATTTCTTGTTAGAACCTTCCAGGGAGTTTTTGTGGCATCTCAGAATTTCATGCTCCGTGGTATTATTTTGCATTCCCTTCACTTATGCACAATAAATTAAAACACCACCAAATTTACAAAATATAGAGTCAAATAACATAAGATTATGAATAAAATATAAAATCCACTATATGTCAGACTAAGATCCCGCCAAAAACTCCCAGAACTACTTATTTAGCATGTTAGAAAATATACAGGTTTTTAAAATTACCGTGTATAACAAATATTCAGTATGTAATAAAGATTCTTTTTTGGAGACGTGGATTTTTAAAAAGGGTGTAGTGAGATACTGTATATATCTTAATATTGTCAGCTACAAACTTCTTAGTTCGTGAATGTAATAAACATGAAGTTTACAGTCGTTAGTTTAATGACCGCTACTGAAATTTAAGGGCACTAAATTTTTATGCCACTCTTAAAAGGGTGGCAAGTTGTAAAAGTTGCAACTTCGATCATCTGAAAGGTCTGAGTTGCATTGTATGCTTGTAGTGGTAGAGCCAAGCTGAAGCTATTATTGTTTTCAGCATGAATGGGTCGGCTCGTCCGGGGAAGCACCACCCTCTCACAGAAAACCGACGTGAAGTAACAGTGCTTGCATTGTTGCGTTTCGTTCGGTCAGTGAGAGAGCCGGAGACCCACGTACCCTTCCCCTTCCACCTTCCCTTCCTGTCCCCCCGCCCTCCTCCCAAACACAGGCAGGCAACGCACTTGTAACTCCCCTGGTTGTTGCAAGTGTCTATGGACGGTGGTGTTCAGTTAACATCAAGTGACCCATCTGTTCGTTTGCCTCCTATGATATAAAAAAAAAACTTTTAAAAAGTAACAAAAATCTTAAGGATGGCTGACTTTATCTTTTTAATAAGTAAACAGCAGATTAATATGATGTATCTGATATTTAGTAGTCCGGTGAAGCTGTAAAGACCTTGCCAGGTCAATAGCGTAGTCAGTTCGAGAAAAAAAATCTGATATTTCTTTTCCCTTTACTTGTTTTAGCAACCAGTCTTCTAGTAGAATATTACTGCCTTTTTTACCAATTGACTATGCTATTGACCCTGCAAGGTCTTAACAGCCTCAACAGACTACTAAAGCGAGCGCTTAAGGCACTCAGCGGATTTTATTTGACAACTAGCTCAACGGTGCACGGCACACCTCGGCTTGGGCTGTTGCCTATTACATGAAATTCGCGACCTATCTGAGCTAGCTTAAACTAACTATATATACACTCATCAAAAAAGTCTAAGCAACATGTACTAATTTAAATTTTAAGATGGCTCTTCACATTATAACGTATTTTATTTTTAAAATAATATCTTTAGGGTTCTATGATGTAAAAATAACAGCTGTTGTCTTTATAAGTTCTTTTAATAACAGAAATGAACAATATTAGAATATACTGTAGAAACTAAGATACATAAGAAACTAAACTTGTTTTTACAAAATGAAATTTCTAAAGAAAATGTATTTATTGTGAAAGAATAGAACAATTTAATACAAAGTATGGTCTCCTCTGCTATTCAGAACTTGTCGGCAACGATTATTCATTGAATTAATGAGACTGTTTATGTCTTGTTGCGGTATTCGCTCCCAATGGAATTGTAGCAAATCCTTCAGCTGTTGGGTTGTTGTCGCTCCGTCCAAGTCCTTCAAAACACGTCTCTGGAGCATGTCTCATGCGTGCTCGATGGGGTTGATATCTGGCGATTGTGCAGGCCAGGGCAATACCCGGATGTTCTTCGTTGCAAAGTATTCACCATTCATCAATAAAAATGTTTACTTACCTACGCACTTTGTTTGAGTAAATACTTCAAATTTATTAATATAAATGGTAAAATTTGTAATATCACGCATGTTGCTTCTTTTTTGATGTGTATATATATATATATGAATTGTTGGAACATATATGTGTACCAAGCCTACATACAATAGTAAAAAAAAAGTAAAAATCTGCTATCTGAGAACGTACGCTTACTCATGATAATTGGTAACACCATCGGCTGATAGTGAAGGAAAGAATCGTGAGGAAACCTGAATCTTAAAAATGCAGTACCACCGTATGTGTGAAAATATAGAACCGTGGATTTCTCCTAGTTGGAAATCGCTAATATGTCGTGTACCTTTGGCCATGCAGTAGGTCTTTTACAGGGCGATGATAATGATTTATCGGTTGAACCCATAGCAAATTTGACAAGCTGCAGCTCCATCTAGTGGTGAGTTTTTATTAAATGGAGACCTAGAAGAAAATACAAACTAAAGTGCAAACTGTAATGGCGATCGGTGAAACAAAATTGGAGTTTAAGTATCTCGTATAATACCAATACTATTTTTTTATATAGAATTCTATACTAATATTATTAAGAGGTAAAGTTTGTGACGTAGGAGGTAATTTCAGGAACGACGGACCCGATTTAATAAATTCATTTGGTGTTATCTATCTCATTTATCTAGGAAGACTGTAGATTATATATCATCACGCTAAAACCGATAGGAACGGAGCACCAATGAAAAATGTTTCAAACTCTGTATTTTTTCCTCTTGACATCTTCCGCTGCGTGTTATCGTTAGCCTAAAGTAACTTTTCCTTGCGGACGAAGTCGCGGGCAGAGGCTAGTGTATTGGTGTTCAGATTCCACTTTTATTAAATTCCTATGTGAACTATTTTTCTACACACCCTTATGAATTTTCTTTTTTTCACTAAATTTAAAAATAAAATAAACAGTTCTTTTTTTTGTTATCAGGGAATAGGAAGTGACGTAGACAAACCCACACGTGCTGGACAAGCGAGCAGACGGTCTGTGTTTTTTATTATAAAATTGATTTCTTCATATCGGTGACCCAACTTCACGCTGTGCTGACTACATTGAGAAATTAGGGAGCAATAAATCTACGTTTTTGTTATTTGGAATTTTAAATACCTTTATTTTCATTCACAAACCATTTCTGAGCGTTCATAAAGTAATAACTCTGTTAATTCTTAGTTTCCTTCATTCTTATAAAAGCGAAACCTATGATATTAATATAATTGTCTTTAATATAAGTTCTTAAGGCACAATAAACCGTAGTAAATATTTATTATATTTAAAACTAGCTTTTTGTATTATAGGAGGCAAATGAACAAGCGGGTCACCTGATATAAAGTGATCATCGCCGTCCATAGACCAGCAACACCAGCGGTTCGCAAGTGCCTTGCCAACCTGTATTTGGGTGAAAGGGGAAGGGAGGGGAAGTGGGTCTCCGGCACTTTCACTGACCGAAAGAAACGCAATAGAGTAAGCGCTGTTAATTCACGTTGATGTTTCTGTGGGTCGGGTGGTACTAGTTACTACCCTGGGCGAGCTGGCCCATTCATGTTGAAACCAGTAAAGCTTCAACGTGGCTCTACGAAAACTAGCTAATTAAACAAAACTAGCTGTTCCCGCGACTTCGTCTGCGTAAAACATTATGTAAAAAGCAGCAATTAACAAATTCATCAGAATATAGTAACTCCATTTACATATCTACTTTTCTCTCGTACTTAAGTTTTAAAATTACAATAACCTTTGATAAATCAAACCGATTAATAAACAAAATATTAAATGTTACTCGAAGATATGCGTTTTGATTTTCTTGAAAAGAATTTATTATACAAGGAGTGATGTTTATCCAAACAAACAGACAGACAGACTTTTCTAAAAATGATTAAAATGTCTTTTAGACACTTGCAAATTTTTTTTACCCATATCTAAAAAGTACATTTTGTCTTTATTAATACACATTTCTTCTGTACGTGTGTATGACATTGAACTCCTCCTAAACGGTTGGATCGATTTTGATGAAATTTTGTGTGCGTGTTTTAGTGGATCAAAAACAAAAATAACTCGGATGGAAAGCGGCTGCTTCGAAAACCCGTCCAACCCCAGTTCGAATCCGAGTGACAGCAAAAGAGATATCTTTTTCCCAGTCTGTTAGTGATATCCGCCGCAAACTATGAACCCGTACCTAACGCTGCGCGTTATAAAAGACGTCCGCGACACATTTTTACCGACCCTCCTGATTCAATCACGTCAGCGAACGATCAGTACCAGCCTGTACACGCCTGTACCAGCCAGTACAACAGAGCGTGTTAACGCCCACGCCCACGTAACCACAGATCATGCCGCCGTGGTCTGGGGGTTAATTTCGCCCCGCACACCCTATTAAGCTTCCCACAGCAGCGGCTCAAGCCTAGGTTCGATCCCTCGGTAAGGAGCCCTTGAGTGTGTTGCTTGCGCGATACGGTGACACACAAATATACATCACTGCTACAACACTATACGATCAACCCCATACACGTGCACGCCTACACGCTTACACATGAAAGTGGAAGGGTTTACTTTTTTTTCCTTATCAAACTGAAAAACTCTCAATTTTCCGATAATAAATATACGGAGGAGTTGTTGAGGCGTGTATGCTTGGTACACATTTACGTTTCAACAACTCATACATATATGAATAGTTAGCTAGGTTAACTAAGATAGGTTGCGATTTTGCATGCAACAGGCAACAGCCAAGTCGAGGTGTGCCGTGCACCCTTGAGCTGGTTGCCAAAATAAAATCGGCTGAGTGCCTTAAGCGCTCGCCTTAGTAGTCCGGTGAAGCTGTTAGGACCTTGCTTGGTCAATAGCGTAGTCATTTAGAAAAAAAAATGTTTCAGTGGATCCGAGAATGCCTTACAATCATAATTGGACCCGGTAGGTGATGCTGCGGTTGAATTTTTTTTTTTTTATTACATTGATCGCACGGCCCATATATACATATGTAAAGATTAAAGAGACTTATTTTAGGTATTTAAATATATTTTAATAATCTGAGCGAAACATATTTTTCAATTATATCTATAATGTAAGACTATTCATTGAGAAATTACGATTCCAGTATTGCATATAATATTACATTTAAATGTATATTTGAATGTATGAACTTAACATGATTTATGGAAATGTTAATGTCGTTGAGAAATTGATTACACCGCAAATATAGGGAGGGTTTGTAACTCAATATTGTATGTACGCTACGTAATAATGTATGTATATATATGTATGTATATCATAACGCAGTATGTAGTCTAGACGAAAAATCATATGATTGTTTAACTATATTGAATGAATAGGAAAATAAAACTGTTCAGTGTATTTTCTCGTCGGTTTATCAGCTGGTTTTTTTTATTAGTAGTTATTGACGAGCTAACAAGAGTGTTATTTAATGAATGAGTGATTACTTTATTGTAGTTTTTGGTTTGATAACTGGCGACGAATGCTATAGGACATTGTCTCCCAGTTAACCAGCGAAAATGTTATCAAAAATCACAATTATTTCAAGTGATGCGAAAGAAAATTGAATAAATTAACAATATGTAATAATAAAATGAACTTAAAAGTGAAATATAACTAACTAGCCTCCGCCCGCGACTTCGTTAGTGTAGAATATTTACTTTGGGCTAACGCTAACACGCAGCGGAAGCTCTCAAAATGAAAAAAATATATAAATAGTGTATTGAATAAATAAAATTACATATAGACGTTGTTGGGGTCAAGGTCCTATCCGGGTTCAATAAAACAGCAGTAGAACTTCAAACTTTAGTGGACTGTATATTTATAAGAATACTGTTATATTATTGTAATCGTCTTTGGAGAACTGGTGGTTTAGAGGTTTTTTTTTCTCGAACTGACTACGCTATTGGCCTTTACTTTTTGGCCTTTACAGCTTCACCGGACTACTAAGGCGAGCGCTTAAGGCACTCAGCCGATTTTATATTGGCAACCAGCTCAAGGATGCACGGCACACCTCGGCTTGGCTGTTGCCCGTTGCATGCAAAATCGCGACCTATCTTAGATAACTTAGCTAACTATTCATATATGTTTGAGTCTTTGAAACGTATATGTATACCAAGCATATCCGCCTCAACAACTCCTCCATTTTTTTTTATCGAAAAATTGAGAGGTAAACATTTCTACCAAAATGTGTAGCGTGTAGGCGTGCACGTGTGTGGGGGTGATCGTGTAGTGTTGTAGCGGTGATATATACTTGTGTGACACCGTATCGCGCAAGCAACGCACTCAATGGCTCTCTACCGAGGGATCGAACCTAGGCTTGAGCCGCTGCCGTGGGAGACAATTTTCAGCAATTTTAAAAATAAATATGCAGTACATTTCCTGACAATTTATGACGTCGTATCACATAAAAACATAACATTAATAAGGTCTAGATTACATACTATATTCAAGCCCATTTCATTATCACTTTCAAATGTATTTTTTCACTATAGGTCCTAGGAATTGTTGTGGATAAGATAAAAACCACACATTTGACCAAAAATTGTTCTACGTTACACGTATAAAGCCGCGTACACATTAGCGAGCTGTGACTTTATTTTACAGAAATTAGGTATCACTATTTTTTTGGTACTGTAAAGTAGGTTTGTATTTTTTATTTACTGAATTGTTTGTTTAAGTACTTGCTTATAGATGTGTTTGACAGAATCATGAACTCTAAGGAAATTTTAATTATTTAATATGTTAAATTATCAATGTATCTCATTGATATGAAGCTGATGCTATTACTGCTAAAAATATATACTTGCGAATATCTAATCTAATACCTTTAAACGAGTATTTCTTGTATATTTTTATATTGTTATATATTCAGGATCTCGGAAACGGCGCCAGCGATTTCCGTGAAACTTAGTATGTAGGTGGTTTCGGGGACGATAAATCGATCTAGGTAGATATTATTCATAGAAAACTTTTTATCTGAGTTTTTAGGCAATGAAAAATATAGCTAGAATATAAAGGTAAATTTCGCCGACGCTGTCAAAACAAAAGTAGCTCAGATGAAAATCGGTTGCTTCGAAAATCCGTCTAACCCTAGGTCGAATCCATCAATCGATGGATCAAATCGATCGACAGCAAAACAGATATCTTTTTTTAATATTTTTATTATTTGTACATAAAAATGCTAACTTTGTGAGGCAAATCCAACAGTTTGTTTTAATTTAAAAATGTGTTTTCTAAGAACCGGCTAGGCTCGGTCATCCAGGTATCTTGGCTTAAGTTTATAAGAAACAAAAAGTTTCCGGAGTAAAGGAAACAATATATGTACTATTAAAATTATTTAAAATATCTTTAAGATAACGTTTTTGTTATAAAGTTTTTTTTTTAATTTCAGGGAATTAATTATATTTGTCGACAAACACCAATAACATTTTTTTTTTACCACCACCCTTTCACAGAAAACCGACGTGAAGTAACAATGCTTGCATTGTTGCGTTACGTTCGGTCAGTGAGAGTGCCGGAGGCCCACGTTTCCTCCCCTCTCCCCTATCCTTCACCCAAATCCACAAACACAGGATGGCAACGCGCTAACAACTCCCCTAGTATTGTTAGTGTCTACAGCGGTGATCTCTTACCAGGTGACTCGTATGTTTGTTTGACTCCAAGGCAATACAAAAGAAAAAAAAAGTTATTAACGTTTATTATTTGTAGAGAATAATTAATTAACTTACGCTGAAAAATTATTGTTAAAATATTTAAGAATAATGCTCTTTTTACAATAACTACCACCTTAGAGGTATTTCTATTCACAATAAACAACCTGTAGCCAATTATTCTCAAACACTCACAAATACTTAGTCTGGCCATAAAT
>JACEII010000048.1:1095421-1122811 GCA_014332785.1 Antheraea mylitta
TTTATTATCAAGGCAGGACAACATCCGCCGAGCCCGCTAGTAGGTATATTATAAAACAAAATTCTCTGCACGGCTGTCTGTTCATGATAAACTCAAAAACTACCGAACGGATTTGCGGTCATGCGATTTTCACCAATAGATAAAGTGATTTATGACGAAGGTTTAGGTTTATATTTTATGAAGATATTTTAATTATCAGGGCACGATAATCTCTGCCGGGCCCGCTAGGATTATATAAATTGTAAGAACAAACAGGTTCTCTGTTATAAATTTATGTTGAGAATGTTTTTTAGAATGCAAAAAATAGCGACTTGCTTTTGTTCTCTTATGAACCATAATTCCTTGTTGTCTTAGACTATGTGTCTTTTAATTTTTAAATTTATTGGATTTAACTTAATGATTAAATATCGTGTTCTATTAGTTCAGCTACAATCTCGAAGGGCAAGACAGAGACCTCAAATTCCATAACAGACCAATAAATAAATATCGGACATAATTAGCTCTTTATTCACTAGTCACGTGCCCCGACCTCACGCGCGCTTTTCCGTCAAGTCATCATCTATCTCAAAAGACAATCGCCGAATTCACTCGAGCTAAATAACGCGTAGGTCTGTTCACACACCACCGAAGTGGAGAAACCGATACGAATTTTCTATTTTTATACTGTTGTCAGCAAGGATAGTCTATCTAGTTGAGAGGTTATGGGTTTAATAAACCACTAGTGCAATTATTTTATAACAGATTTTATTGCATCCAAATTACTTATACATGAAGTTAAAGGAACCGCAAATCAACAAAAACTTCCAAATCGAAGCGACTATGGCTCTGTGGTTATTGTGTTCAGACACTGCGTCTAAAACCATAGCAAGAAATAAGTAGGACTTTTGCAAGCTCTCTTGGATAATTGGAATAAAATTCCCAAAATGTAACTTTGTCATCAAGCACGTATGTGTGTTCCTGCAACTGCATTTGAGAGCAAGCACGTATCCAAACTCTTGATTCGGAGGGAGACAAACATTGAAACAACTATGAACTCTTTAAGAAATTGCTTATGCCCCTTTTTATTTTATGTAACGTCTGTTTTCGGGGCGGAATAAATCTCAACTATCCCCCATCTGTATACGTACCTGCTTGAGAGCTAACTCTCACGATTTAGTGTAAGCTACATCGTTACGTAACATAATTTGAGATTGTAGTAAACCTATTAAGTATACTCACGTCTTGGTTTTCAAGGAGCTGAACTGCATACAATTAGATCATATTATTGCTGATTATTACTGCTGACGTATTTTCTGATAAGCCAGTGAGCTCACCTGTCTTCGCTGATGTTTTAATTAGTAAGTGGTTAGTGTGGGTATTAGCATTCCTACTTTATTTTGGGAAATGTTTATTCATCTGTTTCGGTAATATGCCTAGAAAGAAAGAAGAAGAAAGAAAACGTTTTTATTGTTGGAAAATAATTACAAGCAACAAGATAAATTAAGGAAATATATACATAGTTTATCCAAAAATGACACCCCCATTCAGCGACGTGCTGCAGTACATCTGGATGGTACTGCAGCACTGATTTTCAATGATGGGCATAAGCTAGTAAGTTGCTAATTTTGGGATAAAATATTACTATCCGAATTTATCTAAAATAGGTTATCTTGGTCGTTACGTTGAGTGTGAACGTACCTTGGAATTGGAATTACTCGATTGTTCTTAGGTTCTCGGTGTGTGGGCGATCGATTGCCCGCTAAGATTACTAATAGGTAATTACATGTCATGTTCCGTGGTCAGATAATAATTATGTTATTGTTTCTAACAGGAACATTTGTTATCTCCTCATACCACCAGTTCTAACTGTACGTTATGTTTATGCTCCACTAGCATTTGCCCGCAGCCTCGCTTGCATAGACGTCTCACTTGGAAAGAGCCTTTTTTTTTGCGTTAAACGTGTCTGTTCTTCTCTGTACCCCTCTGACAATGTCTACGAAATATTTTATAACGATTACTTGTGTAGTTAAGGCGTGAAACAAACAAACATTCAGATTTATAACTAATTACCGTCTATGAAAGGTTGTTTTTTGCCAATTAGCAATTCTCAATTGTGAGTTAATATAGCAAACTAAGAAAATATTGTAGAATTACATAAATGCTCTTTCAAATATATTTGTTAGTGCGAGACCTGCGCCACCTATTGTAAGCTAATCGTACTATGCCTATTACTTTCTCGCAAGTGCAGTAATAAATTAACGAAATTTTATAACAATCGCTTTGGCAGTTTTTTTATGAAACTAAGTCATAATTAAGTTATTATTTTTTGAATAGCTCAAACTGTATCAGTGTTATAAAGTTATGGAGTTTTTTCATTAGATGATACATATAGACGAATTTTCAAATTATTGTCTTAATCAATATAATTTACGAAATAAGGTTAGCCATTAAAAAAAAAAAATTAAAGAATTCGACAAATAAACCTGAATTAGTATAGAAAATCGATTTGATAATTATTGAGTAGTACAATGGGATATCGATTAATTACACAGTCATCGAGTATAGTTTTTACCTCATTGACAGAACTTACGTCAAATGTGTAAATATGAGAGGTTTAATAACAAAAATACTGAATTTACCCGTTCAATTCCCTTTGATTCGTGGTATGTTATCATACGCTGTTATATGGCCATCGTGCAGTATCACCCAGGAGTATATAGCCCACGGTACGACTATAAACAAAGCGGACTGGGCAAAAGCGGCACGCTATAGCTTCTTTGGTACATTTTTCATGGCACCAGTCTTCTATGTTTGGCTGAAGTATACGGACAGATTCTTCAAACGTAAGGACTTATTGACAGCCATAAAGAGAGCGACAATAGAACAAGTAACTTACTCGCCGTTGGCAATGGCGTATTTCTTCTTCGGGATGAGCTTATTGGAGATGAAACCTGTGGAAATGTGTGTGAATGAGGTCAGAGAGAAGTTTTGGCCGACGTATAAGATCAGCGTGGTATATTGGCCGACAGTACAGACTTTAAATTTTCACTTCGTGTCAGAGAAGAATAGAATTGTGTTCGTGAGTGCAGCGAGTTTTATCTGGACCGTTTATTTGGCTCACATGAAAGCTGAAGGATCAGGGAGTGGAGAAGATGTCGACCGAGATGACAATACATCAACAGAGTTACAAAAGAAATAGAAAACTAATATATTGTAATGGTATCTTTTATTGCTTGCCTTCCTTTTCCTCACTTTCTTCAGTTGGTACTTGTGTATTAAACGCACCGCGCTTTCCGACCGTTGCCGTGGTTGAAACGCTCTGCCTTCCTTTCGAGTCACATGTTGTATTTTTGTATCATGCAATTCTAATTGCATGATCCAAAAATGGATACATGTATAGCTTAGCATAGTTTAGCTTGGTCAGATCGGGTTTTTTTCGAGGTAACGACCAAGCCGAGGTGTGCCGAGCACCCTTGAGCTAGTTACCAAATATAAAATCGGCTGAGTGCCTTAAGCGCTCGCCTTAGTAGTCCGGTGAAGCTGTTAAGACCTTGCTAGGTCAATAGCGTAGTCAGTTCGAGAAAACAAAAATCGCTCTGCCTTTTTTCGCAATTCTAACCTAACATAACCAATCCGACTTAAAAATCATCGAATTGGAAATATACAAGGTTACCAATGATTGTTCGGAGGTGACACATAACCTAAAAAATTTGGTCATGAATATCTCAGTAAATGTTATTTTCCGCGGGTAGGAGAAATCACCTCTTTCGCCCGCTGCTCATGCCCCCTTAGACTTTATATCAAGATGCGAATTGCAAATGCAGCGCCTCAAAACACTACGGCTCCAGTGGCGGATTTGCCCTAAGAATCAGGAGGCCCGGGCCTAGGGCGGCCAGATATTAGGGGCGGCCAATCGTGACAAAAAATCCACTGACACAGGGGTGGCTGGTACTTACTCCATGGCCTGGGGCCTAAAGCGACGATGACTGCAAATATGCGACTGGCAGACTCTTTTATTCCGCGAGAGCGGTCGGCAAGCGCAGTGCATTTAATACACAAGTACCCTTCAGTTTATCATTATCTCCAAATATTATAAATGCAAAAGTGAACTTCTTTGTTTGTCACGTTTTTACTTAACTACTCTTAATTTTTAGACGAAGAGGTGGGTCAGCTGGTGTTAAGTGATCACCACCGTCTATAGACACTAGCAACATCTGAGGAGTCGTAAGTTCGTTGCCAGCCTGTGTATGGGGTGGAGGGGGGGGGGAGAGGAGGGGGAGAGGGAGGTGGGCGTCCAGCGCTCTCAGTGACCGAAAGAAATGCAACAATCTAAGGACTTTATTTCAAGTCAGTGTTTCAGTGGGTCGGGTGGTAGTACCCCGGACGAGCCGTTATATATTCAGAATCTCCGAAAGGGTGTCATCGATTTCCCTGAAACTTAGTATGTAGGTGGTTTCGGGGAACTTAAATCGATCTTGCTAGACTTCATTCATAGAAAACTGTCAAAACAAAAGTAGCTCAGAAATCCGTCTAACCCCAGTTTGAGTCCGAGTGACAGCAGAAGAGCTATCTTTTTTACTATTTTTTATTCTTAGGGTAAAAAATGCTAATTTTGTGAGGCAAACCTAAGAGTTTATTTTAATTTCAAAATGTTTATTAATGAACCGAACTAGGCTCGGCCATCCACGTACTGTATATACACGGCTGGAGGTGCTACTTTCATAACCTATAGTTAAAAAAATGACAATTACTGGTCTTGACAATAGATTTATTTTGACTGTATTGAGAAAAAAAACCATAACATTTGCACTGATATAACCTTGACTTGTATAAACATGGTGACGCAACGGCCATCTTGTATATCTAAACACATTTTATATCTATATTTTTTGTACCAGAACCGTCGGGTGCGACTAATTATTTCTTTCAACAATAAATTATTAAAAAAATGAACTTCGGATAACTTAGGAACTCAGTTTTTATAAAGAGTATCTTTGACGACTGTTAAAAAATATAAGAATTATTGACGTCAATTTTATTTTTATGAAGATAAATCGATTTGCGTTCATTTATCTTGCTTTGTTGATATCGGTTTGTGTTTTGATATTTTGAGGTACTAAAATACTTTGTTGTAATGATTGTAACCCTACTATTGAAAAGAGGTTTTTTAAGGGTTACAAATAAAACCCTTCCACTTTTATATGTAAGCGTGTCGTGTACGTGTGTTGAGATGATATGTGTAATGTTGTCGCATTTATGTAAGATTTTGTGTCACAATATCGCGCGAGCAACGCATTCAAGGCTCCATGCCGAGGGAATGGACCTAGGCTTGAGCCGCTACCGAGGGGAGTATAATTTGGAGTGCGGAAGCGAAATTTACCCCCAAACCACGGCGGCGTGATCTGTAGTTACGCGGGCGTGGGCGTGAACACGCTTTGTTTGGAGAGACAGGCTGGTACAGATCGTTCGCTGCCATTATTTAATCAGGAGAATCGGTAAAAATATGTCGCGGACGTCTTTTGCAGCGCGCAGCGTTGGGTACGGTTTCGTATTTTGCGGCGGATGCCACTAACGGACTGAATAGAGAAAGAGAAGGCGTGATTTCGATTCTTAGTCATAACTATATGTGTTAGCAATATTATTGACAACCGTCTTTTGTAGATGTAATTGTGTACTTGCTTTTGTAATGTAGATTTGACCTAACTCTTGGGAACGGTACACTTCTGGAAGGTATGACGTAATTCCCGTTCGTACAATCACACAGCTAGCAATGCTTCAACGAATGATGATACTTGTGTTCAGTTTCCATTATTATCTAAATAAAGGTCGTGTTTATTGAGAAACATTGACGTCACGTCAGTACCGTTATGTCAATTTGCGTCTAGTTGGGAAATTAACAGCTTCCTAAACATGTCCATATACAATTATTGTTACATCCGTCGCCCTTCTTCTTGACTGTTAGAGAGTACCTGTGACGGAGACAAATATAGTGATTATTTTCTGTTCATTTTTTGATATTCTAAAATTTATATATTCCTTTTCATCAGGTATAAATAAAGTTTTATTAATAATTGATATAAATAAATATATAACACCTTATTCCACGATACAATAGAGTTCTATGCCAAACATCATTGGAATGTATTATATGGAATAGAATGTAATGTTGTAGTGGTAGTGCCTCGCTGAAGCTATTACTGGTTTCAGCATGAATGGGTCGGCTCGACTGGGGTAGTACCATCCTCTCGCAGAAAACCGACCGTGAAGTGACAGTGCTTGCGTTGTTGCATTTCGTTCGATCAGTGAGATCGCCGGAGGCCCAACCTCTCCTCACCTTCTCCCCTCCTCTTATCCCTCCCCTTTTTTCCCTCCCACTCCTACTCTCTCCCAACACAGGATGGTAACGCACTTGCGACTACCCTGGTGTTGCAAGTGTGTATAGACGGTGGTGATCACTTAACATCGGGCGACCCACCTGTTCGCTTGCCTCCCATGATATAAAAAAATAAAATCTGTTGAACTAAGAATAAGACCAATACGAACACTTGCTTTATTGTAGTGAAAACTTCTTTAGGCGCATCAAGCGGTATTTTTTAGCAGGGGATAAACTAATAATTTGGTATCATGACATGCTAGTAAGCGTGAGTGACCATATTGCACTTGCACGGCTTGTCTCGCACGAGTCACGCTTAGTATAAGAGCCTATGTACATCTAATATTGATATTCTATATTGATTGTGCAGCCTATGTGGGGGGCCTTAACTGGCGTGCAGGAGCGAAGTTTACCCCCAGAAAGTCTGCAAGAATGTACAGCAGGTAGTTATTAATAGTAAGCTATTACTGTCCGACTCTGCTTAATCTTTTAAAGGCCAGGAGACAACTACAATCTCGTTCTAATTGTAACTGTACAAAATTATGAATTCGTAATCACCTATTACCTACTTCGAAATTAAGCTGAATTTTTATAAGAAGGAATTGGGCTATCTATCTGTATTTTTTTAATTTAATTACTGAGTTTATAAATTTCGTTGTAGAGTATTTAAAACGTCAATTTTAGTACTGTTAGTAGATACTTATGTCTTGTATTATTTAATGTATGGAAAAAAATCAAAACTTACAGTAACTGAGATAGATATAGATTGCATGGTAAAAAAATAAAAATAAAACCAATAAATAAATGGAATAAAAAAGAATAGAGAATACCTATCATCCATAAAAATGTATAATTGTCAAAGGATAATTCAAATTTACATTAACGCGAGTTAAGCGAAATGCTAGTTCTTACTAATTGTGAATTAAACAAGAATAATCAAATTCAAAGTTCATTTTTATAGGGACAAATATGCATTCTCAGTACCACGTAACAACAGTCGTTTGCAGAATCGCAAAAGATCCTTCGTGGCGAGGTATTCGGCAAATCTTGGATAACACTCGCCCCCCTATAGCTAATGTGCCATAAGGACAATATTCAACCTACATTTGATTTTTTCCATTTTTCTTTAACCACAATAAAATCTGAATTTATTTTTTTCTTAATCAATTTAAACATTAAATACATATGAAAAAAAAGTGCAACGTTTGGCAAGCCCATTCAGCAAAGCAGTACTACACTGCTGTTTTTTTTTCGAACTGAATACGCTATTGACCTAGCAACGTCTTAACAGCTTCACCGGACTACAACTGCAGCGCTGATCTTTGGGCGCACATATGATAAGGGGACGTTCAGTCGGTCATATTAATGCTATAATACACAGTTAAAAGAACAAACATATAATACAAGCACACATACCACGTTACAAATGATCTAATCAATTAGGGTTCCGACACGAAATACACATAAGAGTTTAGCTTTATATATGGAGGAGTTGTTGAGGCGTGTATGCTTGGTACACATATACGTTTCAACAACTCATATATATATGAATAGTTAGCTAGGTTAGCTAAGATAGGTCGCGATTTTGCATAGAACAGGCAACAGTCAAGCCGAGGTGTGCCGTGCACCCTTGAGCTGGTTGCCAAAATAAAATCGGCTGAGTGCCTTAAGCGCTCTCCTTAGTAGTCCGGTGAAGCTGTTAAGACCCTGATGGGTCAATAGCGTAGACATTTCGAAAAAAAAAAAAAAAAGTTTAGCTTTGTTAGTTTAGTTAGGTCGCAAATTGCATGTATCAGGCAACAGCTCAAGCCGAGGTGTACCGTGAACCCTTGAGCCAGTTGTCAAATAAAATCGGCTGAGTGCCTTAAGCGCTCGCATTAGTAGTCCGGTGATGCTTATAAGACCTTGCTAGGTCAATAGCGTAGTCAGATCGAAAAAAAAAAATCCATGGGAATGTTTTTACCCATCCCATATTGATTACAGTGGACTAAATATCAGAGTTCTGCCCCTTATAATGCCACCGAACGGTAGGCGAACTAATAAAATTATACAAAATTTCGAGTTAATTATTTAAACACCCAAACGGAGTATATCTTAATAAAATTCGCTTGTGGAAAAACAGAACGATTAATTAGTGAGATAATGGTGCGCAGCTCGTCGGCCGGCTACCGTCTGAATTTAAAAATTTTGTATACAAAAGAGCCGAAACAGGTCCTTTTTCACTTAACGATCTTGACTCGACGTCTCGCTACCAAAAAAATTAGTAAAAAAAAAACGCTCCCTTTTACCTGACCCTTTGTGATATACATAGAGTTACTTATATTAGTATAAATTTTTATTTCAATTATTTCTATACTTGGCTAAACCAGTTTTTGTTAATTCATTTTTTTTTTATTTATTTAGGAACTTTTTTGACTATACTAGGGCATATAGTAGTCATCTTGATGGTTTGAAGTCGTCCACTGTACAGTTCTCACGTTCGTCTGTTCTCTGGAATGATGCCCCAACGGCAGCGTTTCTGGATCATTACAATTTACCATAATTCAAGAAACGAGCCTACTCCTTTCTAAAGGGTCGGCAACGTAATCTGTGATTTTTCTCGTGTCGCAGGTGTCCATGGGCGGCGATGATTACTTACCATCAGGTGACCAGCTTGTTCGTTTGCCGCCACTGGTATATAAAAAAATACCTTAATTTACAGACTGAATAAATTAAAAAAAACACATTATTAAAGCTAATATCTATATATCTTCCATACATATAATAAGAATGTAAATACGTGTTTGTACTTTTTCGATTTAAAAAAAAATGTTGTAGGTAGGTAGGTGTCTATGAATAAGTAATAGAATACATTTCAATAATTTTTGGAAATGACTGTCTGCCTGTCTGTCTGTTTGTATGAACGCGCATCACAAATAAAGTACTGGATTCACAATAGGAAGTCGTAAAGCATATCCTAGGGAGTGACTTGGTCTTTGCTTCATTAAAATCGTTCCACTATATCAAAAGTTATTGTAGTTTTAATGACGACGCGGCGTAAATAAAGAAAAGTAGACAAATTGATTTAAAACAATCAAATGACTTTATTAATCTTTTTTTTACATAACCTTCCACGCAGACGAAGTCGCGGGCACAGCTAGTAAAATAATATAGCGTCATTGATGACGACTCAACAACTTCAATATACTCAGTATAATACTGTTTGGATAGTAGCCATGAAACATTCAAATATCTTGTAAATCCAAATGGAGAGTCGACATCAGTAATTGTCTACACACTTGAAACCCAATATACATATTGTTAAGATGGTTAATACATTATGTACATATTCTACTACTACCTACGCTGTTAATGTACTGTCTATAGACGTTTACGGTGTTATTACAAAAAAGTTAAATACGTATTCAATACTTGTTTTAAAAAGGTTATGTTTTAAATGCAGTAAGTTTCTGAGATATTTATATTTCGACAATTTGTATTACTATTTGCTTAGTTGTTAGCCGTTCTGTATATATAATTCAATTATTATTGCTTATTAGTTTAATCTAAGTATACCTAATTTAGTTTACCGAAAGCCTGTTTAAATATTTAGTACATAATTTAGATAATCTCAGTCATTTAGTTATCGAGATCTCTGACTGGAATGAGTTTGATGGCCTCAAAGATTATTTGAAGTACTGGTTATTTTAGCTACATATATATATTAATCACGTGCCTGCTTTATAAGATTATTTATCTATATGCAGTATTCCAATAAGAAGTTAAGTATTTTTAATCTATATATCTAGAGTACCTGGAGGACAGAGCCTAGGTCGGTTCTTTAAAAAAACATTTTCAAATTAAAATCAACTATTAGGCTTACCTCACAAAATTAACATTTTTCACCAAAAAAAATCTCTTTCGGTCTCATTTGAATTCGAACTGGGGTTAGACGGATTTTCGAAGCAACCGATTTCCATCCGAGCTATTTTCGTTTAGACAGCGCCGGCGAAATTTACCTTTATATTCTAGCTATAATTTTTCATTGCCTGAAAACTCAGTTAAAAATTTTTCTATGAATGAAATCTAGCTAGACCCATTTATCGTCCCCGAAAACACTAACACACAAAATTTCACGGAATTCGTTGTCGCCGTTTCCGAGACCCTGAATATACAATATAAAAATATACAAGAATTGCTCGTTTAAAGTTGGATACTTATAATAATACTGTAACAAGGCTAAATTTGTGCATTAAATATTTTTCCGAAAATTTGAATCGAATATATTATAATTATTATTATGGAATAATAGTTTATATTTAAAATTAGTAACATACAAATCACTTGAACATTTATACTATTTTTTTATATATAGTAGACCGAATGAAACGCAACGATACAAGCACTGTTACTTCATGTGGGTTTTCTGTGATACCTCTGGTAGTCTGGTAAACTGTTAAGACCGGTCAATTGCGTAGTCAGTTCGTAAAAAAAAACTGTGATTATTCTAGAACTGAAGAGTATATTTGCTTGAATACGCTATTCCCAGGCACTACTGGTGCGATTTTAAAAATTATGTCAGTGCTAGATAGCTTATTTATCAATGAAGGCTATATATAATCATGCTGAAACCAAAAGGAGCGGAACACCAAAAGAAGAATGCATCAAAATTGTTTTTTTTTTCCTTTTAAGAGCTTCCGCCGCGTGCGTTAACTCGAAGTTACTATTCCGCGCGAACGAAGTCGTAGGCAAGAGCTAGTTTATAATATTAGGTAAGGAAATAAAAGTGCTACGGGACATCTTATATATTACAATCTTTTTCTTCGGACCCTCATCCCATCTATTAAGGTCGGCGTTGCATGTTTTTCTTTTCCACTCTCCGTCAGAAGTCATCTCAGTATTCACACGTTTTATAAATATATAAATTGTCATACAATCCGTTCATTTTCGGTCTTCTTTTACTCCTATATCCGTCCACCTTCATACATTAGAATCTATTAAACTGTTCTCAAACAATTAATCATTAATACATGACTTTAACAGTATATAATTTCTTCCATATTCCATAATCATCTTGAGATTACACCGGCCCCTACGATAACATATCTGTGCAAAACTTTGAACATTTACTTCAAGAATGGCTCAGGTTTAGTACGAAAAGACTAGGATATATAATGCTTTGTGACAATCTTCGTATATGCCCATTCGATCTTTTGGGATTGATGGAAAAGGAGTCTGGTATCAAATCGTTCGATAAGATTTGTTCAAATCATTTAACAGATTTTGAAATTATTACGACTCTCTGATTTGCATATAATGAATGACAAATCTTAGTGACTTATAATGGTATAATGCAACACGTCAAGGGATAGATAAGTGAATTGTATCAAATTGCGGTTACCCCTCTATTCCTCTGTATTACTAATTTGAAAATATATATGTACGAAATTAACAACATTGAGAAAAAAATACCTATTTTTACTTGTTTGGTGTTATTACAAAAATGTTAGATACGTATTGAATACTTGCTTTAAAAAGGTTATGTTTTAAATGCACCACACTCGCTGAATGTTCGCTATCTTGTTCTTTTGTCTCGCTTTGGTTAGTTTAGGTTAGGCTTGCGAAAGAAGGATAACGCGAACTTACCTCGAGCGACTGCAGTGCATTTAGTACAAAACCTTCAAATATTTAATACGTATTTAACTTTTTTGTAATAACCCCATATGTATTCTGTGCATCTATATTTAGAGCGGTCAAAAAGTCTGGCGCGGACTTGTATTATTAATTCAATAGAAAATACAATTTTTAAATTAGTTGTAACAGCTCAAGATGTATCCAAGAGTGAACTATTTTACGCCGTTCGATAGAACTATATTTTGTTAAAAGATAAAACTGACCAAAATCACAAGACATAAAGTGAATTTTTTGTTCGTAGGTACATCTTAACAAAAAGGCCTTTCCTCACCTGCCGCGCGACATTATTTATTGTTATTTGCTGTAAAAAAAAAACACACATCGAACCTCCGAAATGGATCCCCGGTCACAGTAATAATTGATTTAATTTTCGACGTTTATATAATTAGTGTGAAATATGGTTTCTGGACGCGACATTTTTATAGTTTTCGATTTCTGGGAATTCTAGCGTTGGGCTTCTTTACTTTATTTTACGGTAACATTTACTGATTGAGTTGTTTTTTTTTCGATTTTATGCACCATGTGCTCTGGCTATCGAGTGAAATAAAATTGCATGCGACATAATTATTCTTTTTACTATATTTTTACTATATATAGAAATTATTGTTCTTTATGGAAATAAAAATCTATTTCCGAATGTTTTCAACAGTATTATTAGAGCTATATATATTTATAAACACAATGCTATAAAGAAAGTAGGTCACCAATAATGATCGTTTGTAACATACTCTGTAAATATTATTGAACTGGGTCTCTAATAATGTATTGTCATACTTCACTACTGTCATTAATGTCACTACTGTCACTTTTGGTTTTGTCTTTTTCCTTCCGTTTTTTCTCCGTTAATGAATTGTACTCATTCTTGTTCTTTAAATTATATCTCGAGAAATCAGATTGGAGTTTACTTTTAAACCTATAAATCTATCAAGTATCACATCAGAACAGCTTTTTTTTTTGCTAATTCTTATTCTGTTATTTTAAATTGTCACAACAAAGTTTTTATGAAAAATTAAGCTTAAAGAATATGAGTACAAAAACTGACTGAGAAAACAGTAGAGAGATCATCAAAAACTTTGACAAAGTTGATAGATTGACGTTCAGCTATTCAGTCAAGATTTTATTTAATTACATGATCATATTGCACAGAGAAGATTTAATGGTGGTAAAGCTACGCAGAAGCTATTACTGGCTTCAGCATGAATGGGTCGGCTCGTCCGGGGTAGTATCACCCTCTCACAGAAACACCGACTGGAAGTAACAGTGCTTGCATTGTTGCATTTCGTTTGGTCAGTGAGCGCACTGATGGCCCCTTCTCCTTTTCCTTTCCTCCCCCTCTCCTTCAACACAGGCTGGCAACGCACCTGCGACTCCCCTGATGTAGCAAGTGTCTATGGCCAGTGGTGATCACCTAACATCAGGTGACCCACCTGTTTGTTTGCCTCTTATGATATAAAAAAAAAATCTTCGTTGATAGCCGTGCTAAGCCGGGACGGGTAAATAGTTTATCCAAAATGAACTGCTCTGTCGTGCTATTTTCCAACTGTTTTCAGTTATTCTGTTGTTCGATAACTTGCTATTTCATTTCGTATAACAGTTTATAACGATAGCATGATAATAAATATCGTTATTAAAATGAATACTTTTATAATCTATTCTCAATAATATAATTCTATTTAATTATCTATAATGTAATCTATCTAGCATCCATCTATACTAATATTATAGAGAGGCAAAGTTTGAGAGTTTGTGACATTGTGATGTTGTGACGTTGTAGGGGGTGATCTCAGGAACTACTGGTCCGATTTGAATAATTCTTTCAATGTTATATAGCTCAGTTATCGAGAATAGTTATAGGTTATATATCATCACGCTAAGACCAATAGGAGCGGAGTATTAGTGAAGAATGTTTAAAAATCGGGGATATTTTCCTCTTGAGAGCTTCCGCTGCGTGTTAGCGTTAGTACAAAGTATCTATTCCACGCGAACGAAGTCGCGGCCAGAGGCTAGTATATTATATAAGGAGTTATTTATTATTCCAATAAATTATATTCGATACTAAACTTAATATAGTTTGACAATTCTAGAACTTGCCATATGTAAATCATTCAAGAGACTATAAAAGATCTGTTCACTATATCAACTGAATAATAAAAGTTGTAGTCTTTAATGATAAATATGTGAATATACAAGAAAGTGGACCTGGGCCAGTGCAGACGGTTACACTAAAAACGAAGTCGACTATGATATAGCTTCACAAAAATGTATAGTAACTGATGTGTCTGTTCTTAATACATTTAGAACAGGTAGCGATCACAGGATGGTACGGGCCGTATTTCGATTCAACTTGTTTATAGAAAGAAATAAACTAATAAGAACACCAAGAAAGTACGAAAAGGAACACATTATGTGTATTGCGAAAGAATTTCAGGCTGATCTCAAAAATCGGTTTGAAGGATTGGTCGAGATGAATCTAGATATTGATAGCCTTAATAAAAAACTTTCTGAAAGTATAGTGGAGTTAGCACGAAAGCGCTTTGGGTTTACTCACAATGGAAAGAGATCAAAATTGTCACCAGGAACATTGGTACTTATAGAAAGAAGGCGCAATTTACCTCATAACACACTTGACAACCAACGAGAAATAGAAGCCATAAATAAAATAATAAACAAATCCATACGGAGAGATTTCAGACTGCATAAAAGAGATATCATAGTAAAGACAATAGAAGAATATAGGAGACCTAAAGTTTTCAGAAAGAAATTAAGTGTTGGTACATCGCAATTGACAGTTCTGAGCGACAAACAAGGAAGCAGGACTAATAATCGTGACAAAATACTTAGGATTGTGAAGGAGTTTTATACGGAGCTTTATGCTTCTAACATCATGCCACCTGATAGAAATGATGACCCTAGACCCGAACCCATAGACTGCAGGCCATGCGATGACTTACCAAGCATACTTCCCAGCGAAGTAGAGTGGACTTAAGTCGAACGAAGACCGGTAAATCGCCAGGCGAAGATGGAGTAACGATAGAACTCTTAAAGGCTGGGGGAGAAATAGTTACGAAAGTTCTTGTAGAAATATTCAATAAAGTTCTTGTAAGCGGACGAACACCAAATGCATGGAAAAATGCTATTGTCACGAATTTGCATAAAAAAGGAGACACTACAAATTTAAAGAACTATAGACCAATAAGTCTTCTGCCCCAAGCGTACAAACTATTTGCTAAAGTCTTGTGTCACAGAATCACTCGCCAGCTCGATGAATTTCATCCTGTCGAGCAGGCAGGTTTTCGAAGTGGATACTCAACAATCGACCACATCCACGCTGTGAAACAATTAATGGAGAAGTGTGAAGAGTTTAACCGCCCGCTATGCTTCGCTTTCGTAGATTAAGAAAAAGCGTTCGACAGCGTAGAGCACTGGGCTGTGTTCGACTCCCTCAACCGCTCGCATGTAGATGCACGATACGTGGATGTCCTCCGAGAACTTTATGGATTAGCGTCAATGCAAGTTCGTCTTCATGCTCTCACTGAATGTATACCAATCAAGCGAGGTGTGCGCCAAGGGGATGCTATATCTCCCAAGCTTTTTACATCAGTTTTAGAGGATATTTTTAAATTGCTTGATTGGAAGAACAGAGGCATTAAAGTAAATGGCGTTTACTTATCGCATCTCCGTTTCGCAGACGACATACTTCTAATTAGTCGTACAATGCGTGATCTCCAAGACATGATACAAGAGCTTCACCATGGTTCTCTTATGGTTGGCCTCGGGATGAATATGTCCAAGACAAAGGTCATGACCAACATTTCGGATGACTGACAGTCGAGTGTGATGGTTGGAGGTGAGTCACTAGAAATAGTTAATAATTACATATACTTGGCGCACTATCTATCCTTTAGCAGAGAGCATCGATACAAGGAGATCAATAGACGCATTCAGTTAGGCTGGTCTGCTTTCGGCAAACTTGATGACGTTTTCAGGGATCGAAAAATGTCACATTTTTTTTTTTATAGCAAAGGAGGCAAACGAACTGGTGGCTCACGTGATGTTAAGTGATCACCACCGTCCATAGACACTAGCGACATCAGGGACGTCGCAAATGCATTGCCAGCCTGTATATGGGAGAAGGGAGAGGGGAAGGAAAGGGAAAGAAGGAAAGAGGAAAGGACGTAGGCTTCCGGCTCTCTCACTGACCGAACGAAACACAACAATGCAAGCACTGTTACTTCACGTCGGTTATCTGTGAGAGGGGTGGTACTACCTCGGAGGAGCCGACCCATTCATGCTGAAACCAAAAATAACTTCAGCGGGGCTCTACCACCTACAATGTATAATGTCTGTCTTTTTAACCAATGTGTTCTGTCCACAATGACGTATGGCGCCGAAACGTGGACGCTCACAAAGGAAACTATGCACAAAATGAGGGTTGCACAGCGTGCCATGGAGCGTGCTATGTTGGGCATCACTTTGAAAGATAGATTTAAAAACACGGATATACGAAATAACACGAAAGTACAGGACATCGGTGTACGTATTACCCAATTGAAATGGCGTTGGGCACGACACCTGGCTTGATGTGGTGATGGCAGGTGGAGTAGATCCTTGACTGAGTGGTGGCCGAGAGAGGGCAGGCGAAGTGTGGGAAGACCAATGGCGAGATAGGTCGACGACATCGTAAATCTTGTGGGAAAAACCTGGACAAGACTGGCGCAGAATAGAAAAGAATGGCGTAAAAGGGAGGAGGCTTATACCCTGCAGTGGGTCGAGAAAAGCTGTCCATGATGTGAATATAGAAATACAATAAAATGTAAAAGTGGTTTTATAATAAAAGTAAGTTTTATATTTATATACGTAACGAAACAAAAATATCTCTATGTTATATATCACAATAAAAGGACACTTGCACTTTATTTTGAAAAAAATTTTTCTGAAATAAAAGGTGGCAACCCTTACGGTATTAAGCGGTCTTTCTGACAACCATATCAGCTTCGTATTACCGTGGTACATTTTAATGCACAAGTAATTTATTTTAAGGTGCACCGTGGTCATTTTGTCGACCCAATTTATGTTGAATAAATGTATAATAAATAAGCAATTATTCCAATTAAGATATATATTGCTATTAAATTGGTTTACCGATTCTATAAAAATAAATGAAATTGATGTGTCGGTTTTTTATGTAAAAATAACAGCTTTTTACTAAATTGTTTATTTTTTTCTCTCATGTTTCTGTTATCACCAAATTTAAAATGAGAACTTTAGAATTAATTTTTCTTACAATACCCAGTATTCGTATTATTATGTTAATATTTGAAATATGTTAAATAGTTCAATATTTAGTTTTATTAAAATGTCTTTCATTGTTAGAGCATGCCGTGGTTGTCTCTTCTTCTTCTGTTTCTTATTTTTATTCTTCTCTGCAGAAGCATTTGCCAGTGGGGATGTTTTGCTTCAATGGAGATTACAATATATTGATATTGATGATTGGTCCGACCGGTTTCGGCCCTGACGACCACTTTGACCCCTAAACTTATAAGCGGCGCTTATATTTTATACAATAAGTGTCGTATAATTAATTCAATGTTCTAACAAAATGGTGGCTCCCTTAGTAGGAATTTCCCATGAGTTTTGTGGCATCTCAAAATTCACGGTCCATGGTATTATTTTTCATTCACTTCACTAACGCACAATAACTGAACTGTAGTACGTAAAACACCGCCAATTTTACATAATATAGGTCAAATAACACAAGATTTTGAATAAAATATAAAAATCAGAACATGATTGGCTAAAATCCCGCCAAAAATTCCTGGTTGCCTCTAAATATGACTGCATTTATATTCAAACACAAAAGTGCTGCTATTAATGACTTTACAAACGTATTGTCATGTTGACAACCAATAAACGTAAATAAATAAATAAATATGAAATTACCTGTAGTACTTAATAAAAAAACTATTAAAAAAAATTGTCTTTTGTACTTCCGGTATTCTCCCAAATGGTTCAACCTATTTTGTTGGTACCCTCACAGACACATAATTAATCTTATACAGTGTAACTTTGGTCTCATTGTTAGAAAGAAATATAGGGTTCGCGCAAATGTAATAAATTAAAGAAACATTGTCCGGAAATACGCGCGACCCTCGCGATCATTGATGCTTAACAAAATTTTGTTGCCAAATTTCACATGGACGAAGTCGTGGGTAACACCTAGTACTCATTACAAGTAAAACGACCAATTTGCACTAACATATCATGACAGATCAAACAGACGTTACCCTTTGAATTGTATCCGTCATTTTTTTTATATCATAGGGGGAAGACGAACAGGTGGGTCACCTGATTCTAAGTGATCTCCACCGTCCATAGACACCAGAAACACTAGGGGAGTAGTAAGTGCGTTGTCTACCTGTGTTGGGGCAGAGGGAGGAAGGGAGACAAGGAAGAAGACGTGGGCCTCCGATCCTCTCACTGACCGACTGAAACGTAACAATGCAAGCACTGTTACTTCATGTCAGTTTTCTGTGAGAGGGTGGTATTACCCCGGACGAGCCGACCCATTCATGCTAGAAACAGTTATAGCTTCAGCGTGGCTCTACCTAATATGCATTGCCTTTAAGAATCTGTATGCCTTGAAACAGGAGTCATAGATTGAGGTATTTACGCTTGGTTTATACTTTAGTAGTGAGTAAAATTGGCGTAAATTAAATTGACAATCACCTCCGAATACATCTCCACATATAATAAAAAGTAATGGGCGATTGAGCCTAGCTCGGTTCTTTAAAAAACATTTTTAAATTAAAATAAATTGTTTTTTTTTTTAAGTTTCCTTTTTCCCCGGACATTATCCGATACTTTGTTTATTTATTAAACAAAAAAAAAAAACTGTTAGGTATGCTTTATAAAATTAATATATTATCACAAAAATATAAATAAAATATATCTCTTCTGCTGTCACTAGGATTCGAACTGTGGTTACACGGATTTTCGAAGCAACCGATTACCATTTGAGCTATTTTGCTGTTGGTGGCAAACGAACACGCGGGTCACCTAATAGTAAGTGATCCCCGCCGCCCATAGACACCTGCGACACGAGAAGAATCACAAATGCGTTCCCGGCCCTTAAGAAAGGAGTAGACTCGTTTTGTCAGCGGCGGCGAAATTTACATAAATATAAATATTCTAGCTATATTTTTTCATTGCCTGAAAACTCTGTTAAAAAAGTTTTCTATGAATAAAATCTAGCTAGATCGATTTATAGTCTCCGAAGCTACCTACATACTAAGTTTCACGGAAATAGATGACGTCGTTTCCGAGATCCTGAATATATACAAGTATAAAAATATACAAGAATTGCTCGTTTAAAGGTATTAGAAGATAGATTAAGTATTTGTATGTGATCACAAAATAAGAACTTTTTACTGAGTGAACATGAACCAAAGATCCAATTCTTACATTTTATGTTGTACTGCCAAAACGGTTTTACCGATTTTGACAAGACATAGTTGATTTTACTAGAAATGACGGTCTATTTTAATTACAGAAAAAATATAGGGTTCCGCGTAATAAACTAAAGAAGTAGTTTCTAGAAGCACTCGTGTACGACGCGCATCTTTACACTGAAAAAAAAAAAATTTTGTAGTAAGAACTTCTTTAGTCGTGTTAAGCCGTATTTTTGGCTGGAGATAAATTTATAATTTCACGTCATGACATGCTCCGTAAGCAACCTCCAGCCATCCTCATGACTGCCTCTACTTTTTTTAAATAAGTTACAAGCGGCGATAGACACAGGCATATATAGTACATAATAAAACAAGTTGACTGAAATGGGGTGTAAGGGGTGTCGCGTAACATCTTAAGACTTGAGACACCCAAGCCAACCTCACCTGCACGTGGTGCACCCTGCTGAATAACGAACGAGGCAATGGCGAAAGCGGGGTGGTAGGGTTTTACAGCCCGACTGGGTCGCAACCTCCATGTACATGGCGAAAAAGCCCGTCATAGTGACTCGCTTCTGCGCGTCGCGTTCGGGATCAGCCTGTGCATATCCAGTACCGGGTGACTTTCGTCATTATGGCCGGCATGACAGCGGCGACCAGCGATGGATAATGTCTCTCGTTGGTTGCCGATGTTTTTGGATTGTACTATGCTTAACATCAGGCGTAGTGCAGTCACTATGTCGTGCTTCAATAAAAAAAAAAATAGTGTACGGTTCTATAACAAAATTACAAAGGATATTGCCGATTTGCCGGATTGTGAATTTAAGCGCCATGTCAAGCGGGTTTTGTACTCAAAAGGCTATTATAGAGTGGATCAGTATGTGAACGATAGTGATGTCTGGAATTGACTCATCTCTGTGCATCCATTCAAAACGTTTCTGTCATGTATGTAATATAGTCTAAATATTGTATATATTAAAAAGATAAACCAGATCGAGTTTCTTGCCGGTTCTTCTCGATGAGTGGGTTGTTTCCGAACCGGTGGTAGTTTTTGACGTTCATAAGTGCCTTATTAGGGCCTAAACTGAATAAATATTTTTTGATTTTGATTTACTTAAAGTATACCCCGCATTTATAAATTCGATGAATGCACAGATATATTCTTTATTTTAAGCTCTGATTTGTACACAAAGAATGCAAAATGGTAGACCAAAAAGATCAAAAGACCGTAAAGCAATTAAGCAAACAATTAAAAACAACCTAAACCTTTATGAAACCCTGTTAATTGTGATTATTCACATTTAGATTTTATCAAAATTTAAGCAAGCTCTTATTATATTCATAAAAAAATATATGTCTTACTTATACAGCCATTACATTAACGTGAACTCGTAATGTGGGTAATCGTAGCTTGCGTTTTAATTTGTTCTTAAGGGCGTATTAAAAAAAAAAAATTGATAAACCTACGCTCTGACATGCCCACTGTACTTAGGGTGTTGTCTCACTATTAACAATATTCTAATGCGATAATTTTTATCTATAATTAAAAACTCCCTTGAGGGCCGGTCCATCTTAAACCAAATCTTCGTTCAACAGCGTGTGAGATTGTTGTCAAAGGGAAACCCATTTTAAGTATAAAAAGCACCCGATTAGATAACCGTTGCTTGCGCGATACGGTGACACACATATATACATCACCGCTACAACATTACACGATCACCCCCACACACGATCACGCTACACGCTTACACATGAAAGTGAAAGGGTTTACTTTTTTCCCTTATCGAACTGAAAAACTCTCAATTTTCCGATAATAAATATATGGAGGAGTTGTTGAGGCGTGTATGCTTGGTACACATATACGTTTCAACAACTCATGCATATATGAATAGTTAGCTAGGTTAGCTAAGATAGGTCGCGATTTTGCATGCAACAGGCAACAGCCAAGCCGAGGTTTGCCGTGCACCCTTGAGCTAGTTGCCTAAATAAAATCGGCTGAGTACCTTAAGCGCTCGCCTTCGTAGTCCGGTGAAGCTGTTAAGACCTTGCTGGGTCAATAGCGTAGACATTTCGAAAAAAAAAAAGTATAAAAAGTGTATACAGCAATATTTCCAGTCCATGAGGTGTGCTAATACTGTCCTTAAGATTACCAATGTTTTATTGAATGGATTGAGTTTGGTTTCTGGAGTTTCGCATAGTAGTAGTATCCACCACATTTTTATGTATCTGTTAAGTTGCCAACACGTATATATGGTCATGTTTCGTGAGCAGAAAGCCTTTATCCGGTTATGACCCGTGATGTTTTAGGCATTGTGAAGAATTAGATTAGTTTTACCATAGTAATCATCATTTTTGATTAAATTGTCATTTAAATCTAATTGATTTGTTTATATTTATTTTTATTTTTTATTTTTTTTAACTTTATTTTTGGCAATCAATCTTTCAGATTATTACTGCCATTGTCGAGTAATCAATAATATTACAAGCGTCGCACGATCATTATAATATCAAGCGTCGTGTCAACCAATATTCCAACAAGATGGTGGATCTCTTGTTAGAACCCTCCAGGGAGTTTTTGTGGCACCTCAGAATTTCATGCTCCGTGGTATTATTTCCCATTCACTTCACTTATGCACGTTAAACTAACCATATTACATAAAACACCACCAATTTTACACAATATAGAGTCAAGTAACACAAGATTATGAATAAAATATAAAATCCACTACATGACAGACTGAAATCCCGCCAAAAACCTTTATATTTATTATTAGTGACCAATCTTTCAGATTATTACTGCAATTGTCGTATAGTTAATAATATTACAAGCGTCGTTTGATTATTTCAATATTCTAACAAGACGGTGGCTCCCTTGTTTGAACTTCCAGGGCAGTTTTTGTGGCATCTGAGAATTTCATGCTCCGTGATATTATTTTTCATTCACTTCAGTTATGCACAATAAACTAACTATATTATGTAAAACCCCACCAAATTTACAAAATATAGAGTCAAATAACACAAGATTATGAATAAAATATAAAATCCACTACATGACACACTAAAATCCCGCCAAAAATCTCTGGATCTAAAGTTTAAGCCTATACGGTGTTATTACAAAAAAGTTAAACACCTACTACGTATTGAATACTTGCTTAAAAAAGGCTACGTTTTAAATGCAACGCGGTCGCTGATAGTTCGCAACGTCGTTCTTTTGTCTCGCTTTAGTTAGGTTAGGTTATATTTGCGAAAAAAGGATAATGCGAACTTGCATCGGGTGAGCGCGGTGCATTTAGTACGAAACCTTTTTAAAGCAAGTATGTAATAGTTATTTAACTTTTTTGTAATAACACCGATATGGTATAAAAATATTATTGTAAGTTTGTTACTATGCTGGCATACATGTAGATCATCCTGAAGTCAGAACGATGTGTGTGGTTTGAATTTTTTATGACTATAATATCTTACTAAAAACAATGTTTTAGATTGTTTTAATAATGTTTTAAGTAGAAAAATTCGAGCAATATCCTACACTCTTCTTTCAGTTAACAAAAGTGAATACCATTCTTTATAAACATTTCACAATTCATAAAGTCGTGGTGGCCGAGTGGTTTCGCTGATGGAATATCGATCTGAAATCCGTAGATTCAAACTCCGATTTGTACCAACGAACTTTCCAGAATTCTTGCACCTGCATCTGCACCTTTTTTATAATATAGGATACAAACGTTGTTTATTAGTATTTGTTTTGATATTATTATTTTATATATTAATTTATGAACTGTCGTTTCCTTGAATATTGCTACTCTTTAAACGTTCACCCAGTATATATGGCCTATTCGGTTGAAAGCGTAATAAATCCACTTTCTTATATATGATATTATATGGATCATACATGTATAATTAAATATCCTTGAAAGAACTGGATACATTATTATGACAGACAAATTACTCGGCGAAGTTATTAGAATTGATGAAGCTGTAGTAATAAAAATATTGCGAATGGCCGACGGTGACCGTTCCCTCGTTTTACGATCAATTATGGAATATAAGAATTCAGCATCGAATCTGTACCAGCCACCGCTTTTAATACTAAACACACAATGATTATTGGTTTTTATGTTTTATTTAAAGGAAGGTTACTAGCGAATGAATGTTAATCGCTTGATTTTATACTAGTTATTACCTATATCTTCGTCTGCTTTGTTTACGATTTTATAAACATTTTACATACGGTTGAAATAACATAAAAATAATATAATTTACTCAGGAGATGGCTTTTTGAATAATGTTATCTGTTTACTTCCCCTATGAAAATAATTATATACCATTTGAGGTCGAAGTTTAACGTTAAATTGAATTATTCGACTTACCGAAAGATTATTTCGGACCTTTTTTGAAGGTTGTTCAAATTTCTTTAAGAACATGTTTTAATTTCTACAACATGCTAATTAGGACATGCATGTTACAACGCAATAAAATTGTATGTATTTAATATCTAAAAAGTACGAATCATTTCCGTGGGAAATCACACCCGTCTCTATTAATTTTAAAAACTGAATATGTACCAGATTCTTAGTTATGATCTTGAATGAATATTTCACGGTATCTAAAAAAGATCATATGTATTATAATACTAGTCCCTGCCCGCGACTTCGTCCGCCTAGAATTTACTTTGATTTAACGCTAACAAGCAGTGGAAACTCTCAAGAGGAAAAAAAAAACAAATGTTTCAACATTTTTCATTGGTGGTCCGCACCTATTGGTCTTAGCTTGATGAAATAATGCTTAAAACCTTCCTCAATAAAAGAGCTATATAACACTGAAATAATATTTCAAATCAGACTAGTAGTTTCTGAGATTACCCCCTACAACTTCACAAACACACAAACTTTACCTCTTTATAATATTCGTATAGATAGTATTTAGACTCTATAAGTGGTTCCCATTTGGAATACAGATATATAAAAGTATATAACATGAAGAGGTCGAAAACCAGTAGTCCGGTGAAGCTGTTAAGACCCTGCTGGGTCAATAGCGCAGACACTTCGAAAAAAAAAAATGGTTGAAAACCAGATTTAGATTTTTGCGGATGATTCTCAAAGATTGGGTTGTTTTACGAACCGCGGTGGTAGCTTTGACGTTCAAAACGCCTTCTCAGGGTCTAAATTGAAAAAGTTTTTTATTCTTTATTATTGATTATGTCAAAAGTTGCTACTGCTGTTAATCTGCCTAACCTCTAGATTCTATTATCGAAGAACGTGTTATAACAAATTTATTATGGAGTCAAGAAGAATATGGTTGATTTTAAATATCTTATACCATTCATTTATTCTAAACGCACACGAATAGAGATGAGTTGCTAAATATCTCTGTAACATTTTGTTCGTGAAATGTGTAGATTTTCTTGTATTTTATCATAATTTAAATGCTGGAAGCCCGAGATTATACTAGGAATATCAAAATAAATATTTAACACTTCGTATAACACCGTACAAATGTTTTCCTTTTGTTCTCAAAATTATTCACAATATATACAATTTATTTAAATTAGTCTGCTACTTAACAGTCTCGAATTAAAAATGATCGCTTCTTCATTTGAGCCGAACGGCCGAATACAAAGGCGGAGGTCGTATTTCAAGAAATAAAAGTTCAATATCTCAATTAGTAGCCCGGAGATATGACACCTTAATTTTTGAAATATAATTGGTGCCTATTTCCAGACAGAAAAATAACAGTCAGAGGTTTTTATGTCAGTTATGGACAGTTAATTATTATATTCAAAATTATTCTATCCTAACTAATCATATTATGTGAGTTTGTCTTTTTTTATACTCTATAGATTTTAGCATTCAATCATTTCATCTGATATTATACTAGTACGTTAGGGGGCTAGCCTGCCCGCGACTTCGTCCGCGAGGAATAGTTACTTTGGGCTAATGATAACACGCAGCGGAAGCTCTCAAGAGAAATAAAATCCCCGATTTTGAAACATTCTTCATTAGTGCTCCGCTCCTATTGATCTTACCGTGATGATATGTAGTCTATAATCATCCTCGGAGCTGAGCTATATAACAATGACATAATTTATCAAATCGGACCAGAGTAGTTCCTAAGATTACCTCCTACAAGCTCAGAAAGTCTTAGTCGTCTCGATTAGTCGGCACATCTCTAATTTATAGATTGAATACTAACGAAATCGCAGACGATAGCTAGTTTAAAATAAATATCGGTCAATTTTATTCTTCTTCGAATTGGAATAGAAACGGAAGGAAAGTTTTTTTTAATACAAAAAAATGTATGATAAAAAATATTGAGAATTATTATACTAGTAAAAAAAATCAGGTTATAAGTTTTTATAAGGTAGGCGGGTAACGTGATGGGGTTCCGCCTTTTGTTCCCGGGCAAACAATATATTTATTACTAACAACTTAATTCGGAATGGTCGTTAAAAGATCAGCAAACGATAATGTGTCTTATCGCTTTATAGTAAAAGTTGATTATGTCATAAAACATATTCTTTGGTAGTTCCCAATAATATTGTTAACGTTTTCCCTAAATTTATGTTTGACGCAATCGGTAATTAAAAATAAAAATTATTGTGATTGCTTTTGGCAAATTGCAAATTGGTTTCTCGTGAATGTCGAAGAAGGACCCTATATTAAGGCATTGTTATTATTATATGCTTTCAAAGGTGGAGACAGATGAATTTTTCCAGATGAAATAACGGCAGCGAACGATCAGTACTAGCCTGTCTCTCCAAACAGAGCGTGTTCACGCCCACGCCCGCGTAACCACAGATCACGCCGCCGTGGTCTGGGGGTTAATTTCGCTCCCGCACACCAGATTAGGCCCCCTCAGCAGCGATTCAAGCCTAGGTCCGTTCCCTCGGTGTGGAGCCCTTGAGTGCGCTGCTCGCGCGATACAGTGACACAAAAATTTACATCACTGCTACAACACTACATGATCACCCCCACACACGTGCACGCCTACACGCTTACACATGGAAGTGGAAGGGTTTTATTTTTTTCCCTTATCGAACTGAAAAAACTCTAATTTTCCGATAAAAAAATATATGGAGGGGTTGTTGAGGCGTGTATGCTTGGTACACATATGCGTCTCAACAACTCAAACATATATGAATAGTTAGCTAGGTTAGCTAAGTTAGGTCGCGAGTTTGCATGTAACAGGCAACAGCCAAGCCGAGGTGTGCCGTGCACCTTTGAGCTAGTTGCCCAAATAAAATCGGCTGAGTGCCTTAAGCGCTTGCCTTAGTAGATCGGTGAAGCTGTTAAGACCTTGCTATGTCAATAGCGTAGTCAGTTCGAAAAAAAAAACAGATGAATTTTAGAGTGGTTAGTTGGTTTGCTGGTGCCCTGTAAATTATACGGTTTACTCATCTCAAAGTTCTGTAGTTTAAAACAACGTAATTGAGTCTGTGTGATGTATACTTTAAGTGTAGGCAGAAGGAATAATACATCACCTTCCAATAGCCAATTCCAAATTATTCATAATTCCCGAAGACTTTATATTTACTTCGGATATTTATAATTTTGAGAATATTAATTTCTATAATAATTTTTACTCTCAGCCCTGTAAATATATAAACAGACTGTTAGTAGACAAATTAAATAAATAGAATATAATTGGCCTTAAAGTTACTTTAAGTTTATCATAAAATTGGCTAAGCTAACAGGATTACTAAATTTTAACGTAATATACATACAGATGTCACCCGATTAGGCCTCCCACGACAGCGGCACAAGTCTAGGTTCGATCCCTCGGTAGGGAGTCCTTGAGTGTGTTGCTTGCGCGATACGGTGACACACAAATATACATCACCACTACAACACTACACGATCACCCCCACACACGTGCACGCTTACACGCTTACACATGAAAGTGGAAGGGTTTACTTTTTTT
>JACEII010000048.1:1122821-1143923 GCA_014332785.1 Antheraea mylitta
GGCGCTCGCCTTAGTAGTCCGGTGAAGCTGTTAAGACCTTGCTGGGTGAATAGCGTAGACATTTCGAAAAAAAAAAATTAATCTTCGAAACGGTTGGACCGATTTTGACAGGACTTTTACTAGCAGATAGCTAATATAATAATGAATAACCGGGGTTGCTTTCATTGTATTTTTAAATAGAATAACGCGTAGATACAATAAACTAAAAAAAAAGTGACCGCTTGCGTTTGATTAAGGTGGTAGACCCACGCTGATGCTATAACTGGTGTCAGCATGAATGGGTCGGCTCGCCCGGGGTAGTAGTACCTTCTCATAGAAAATCGAAGTGAAGTAACAGTGCTTGCATTGTTGCCTTTCCTTCGATCAGTGATAGCGCCGGAGGCCCACATCCCCTCCACGACCCTCCCTTCTTGTATCCCCCCTCCCTCTTCTCTCCCTATCCCCTTTCCCCCCATTCCTGCAAAACACAGGCTAGTAACGCACTTGCGACGCCCCTGGTGTTGCTAACGTCTATGGACGGCGGTGATCGCTTAACATCAGATGACCCACCTGTTCGTTTGCCTCCTATAAGATAGTTTAAAAAATGCGCATGTTTGCAATGAACAAAAGTTTATTGTTCAAATTCCACGCAGACTAAATCGCGTGTGGCAGCTGGTAAGTTAATTATCTGTGTACCTAATTAGTTTTTTTTTTTCGAACTGACTACGCTATTGACCCAGCAAGGTCTTAACAGCTTCACCGGACTACTAAGGCGAGCGCTTAAGGCACTCAGCCGATTTCATTATGGCAACCAGCTCAAGGGTGCACGGCACACCTCGGCTTGGCTGTTGCCTGTTGCATGCAAAATCGCGACCTATCTCAGCTAACCTAGCTAACTATTCATATGTGTATGAGTTGTTGAAACGTATATGTGTACCAAGCATACACGCCTCAACAACTCCTATATATATTTCGTATCGGATAATTTTCCAAACTATTTCAGTTCGATAAGGGAAAGAAACAAAACCCTTCCACTTTCATGTGTAAGCGTGTATGTGCAGGTGCGTGGGGTGAAATGTGTACTGTTGTTGCAGTGATGTAACATTTTGTGTCACTGTATCACGCGAGCAGCGCACTCAAGGGCTTCACGCCGAGGGAACGGACCTAGGCTTGAGCCGCTGCCGAGGGGGGCCTAATCTGGTAAGCCTAATAAATATATTACGGTGTAAGTTAAGATAAAAGACTTAAATAAAATCAGAAATCATTATACTGTTAGCAAAATAAATCGTTCAAAAATTAATCCAAATAATAATAAATTAGCATTACTTTCAGGATAATGTGGTAGTTTTAATCTCAAATATTGTGTGAATTTATAAATAAATAGATACAGTAAGTCAGTACAAATGCGATAATGGCACATTTATGTTAGTTAGTTGTCCTGTAACATAGCTGTATCCCGCGGCCGGTGGGTGGCGCTGTCGTAAACTTATAGTTTTATTTTACTGTATACGGCCTGACATTATTTATTGGTTGTTTAACGATCCGTTGATGAGGTGATGAGCTTTGTGTCAGATCAGGATGACATTTAAGGTTCATTATTAAAGAAATAGCTCGCTGCCACGACAAGTTTTTGCGTCTGTCTAATATTAATTAAACATAAATATTAAATGTTTGTAGTTTTTAATATACAGTATATATGGGGTTAAAACAAAGACCCTTTTTAAGGATAACTTATTTGCAGTTATTTTACTCCCTCTCTGCTCTATTATATAACTCGTTACGTAACTGTTACGTAAAACATTTATGGTGTTATTACAAAATGTTAAATACGTATTGAGTAGTTGCTTTAAAAAAGTTTGGGTACTTTCATATTAAATGCACCGCGCTCGCCGAACGTTCGACATCTTGGTCTTTGTCTCGCTTTGGTTAGGCTAGGTTAGACTTGCCTCCGTAGCGGACGGCGAGCGCGGTGCATTTAATTCGAAAGTACCCAAACTTTTTTAAAGCAAATTTTCAATACGTATTTAACTTTTTTGTAATAAAAGGGTTAAAATCTTCCGCCTTTGTTTCTCAACGAATACTGAGCATGTAGATACCTATGTATATACCTATTTAATTTATATAAATTACATGAAACACAGTTTCTCGAAATTTATAGGTTACATGTGTGTACAAGTTAAGTTGTTAACCCAAAGAATAAGTACTAACCTATTGTATCTTTTAAATCCCTGAAAGCTATATTTGTGGTGGTTAGAACAGCAGCTTACTTGGGTGATTAGTTGTTCAGGAAACTGTACAGTGTTATAAAAGTTACCTATGTAAGTAAAATGAGTCCAAAACGAAAATTAGCAACACTAATAGGCTGATAAATTAAAAGTCATAAAAGTGGTGGAAAGTGGATTGAAACGGAAAGACGTTACGGCTCAGTGTGGAATACATGAAAGTACATTATCACTTATAATAAAAAAGAAGCTGGAGAAAGTTTTTTTTTTATGTCAAAAATGAAAAATTGCTGAATTCCTTATTTTCGAGTAATGTTTATTTACGTGGTTTAAACAGTGTCCAAACCAAATTAGTGTTACAGATCCATAGTTAAAGAAAAAGCTGAAGAGTTCGCCAATTCACTGAAAATCCATAATTTTAAAGCTAGCAATAACTGGTTAGGAAACTTCGAGAAATGGAATGATTTGGCCTTTAAGAAAGCGTGCGACGAAAGTGCGAGTGTAACGTAAAACCTTGATAAACTAAAAACTCTTATATCTTTAACGGTGTTATCACAAAAAAGTTAAATACTTGGTTTAAATAAGGTTTCGTACGAACTGCAACGTTCGCGCTATCCATTTTTGGCAAATCTAACCTAATGTAACTAAAGCGAGACAACAGATGTTTAAGATGGCGAAACATTCCGCAAGCGCAGTGCATCTAAAACGTAACCTTTTTAAAGCAAACGTTCAACACGTGTTTAACTTTTTTGTGTTATTATAATAAATGTTTTGTGTTTCCCTTGGATTTTAACTTATCGAGTTTTTACCGTATTACGTCACAGGCCTTCAAAGCGACAGGTCGTTTTATGTTTTTTTGAATAAATAGTTTATTAATTTTAACTGAGTTTTAAAAATACATATCCGAGCTACATTGTATTACAAAACAGTTTTTATTTAATAGTTCACTGAAAAGACCACGGCTCAAGTACTCATTATCAATCCGCCAATGAAATGTCAGTAACTGTACTATTTTTTGCCACAATTCTTAAAACTTATATTTTGAATTAATAAAATACTACGAAAAAATATTTCAAATAATGAAATTACTTCCCGTAATATTAATAAAGTGTTAAAAACTTGAAATATAAATATGGAATTCATAAGAAAAAATAATTATGTCTAATTCATCTATAGAGATTCATGTTATTTTTTTGTGATTCTTATGACCAACGATTTTTTTATAAGTTGTGAAACAAGTTTGTCGGCGTTTGTGGCTGCTTTGTAGTTTTTTTTTAATATCTTTAATTAAATCGTAAAATACCCATTAACGATAATGACATGTATTAAAAGAATTATTAATTCGGGAAAGCATTGATATTACGAACATCTACGTAACATATTTATTGAGAAATTTCTAAAGATCAAAGTATACGTTTAATTGAGTTACAAATTTATTATATTTTTATGTAACTATTCAATTACCGTCTGCTTAGTTGGGCATTACACATTCCAATTTAATGTATGTGCGCAAAAACTTTGGAAAGTTGCATTTTGTAAAATAAACATGATCTAACCTTTTTTTATTGTAGCACAGCAAAGTGACTGCACTGTACCTGATGGTGAACACAGTACAATCCAAAAACAACGGCGACTGCCGAGAGATACGCCATCCTTCGTCGGTCGCCGCTGTGATGCCGGCTTTCAAAAATGTCTCTTCACGTTACGCTTGAAGGACCCCATGTTATACGAAGGAGGGAACATACTAGCTGGGAGATTGTTTCACAGTTTCACGCTACGGCAAAGATAAGAAGTTGGGAACTTTTTAGTTCGTACCCAGATACGATTTACCGTAAAACTATGGCTCCGAAGCCCAGCACGCGTGATTCAGTTATGAAAAGGAGGCAAATATTGGAGACTGAAAACTGGTCGTCCCAAATTTCAACCTCAGTAAGACCAATAACAGTTTTTTAGGTAATAATGTTAGGTTTTAAAACAAAGTCCTAAAGCATATTACCGGTTTGCCGGACTGTAATTTTAAGCGCCTTGTCGAGCAGGTTTGGGTGTTAAAATACAGTAGATCAATAAGTGAACGATGACGGTGTATAGAATTATCTCCTCTCTCTGCGCATCCTTAGTAGTCCGGTGAACCTGTTAAGACCTTACTAGGTCAATAGCGCACTCAGATTTCAAAAAAAGTCTCTGCGCATCCACTAGAAACAATTTTAACTTGTTATGTATTTTAAATATAAGTATACTATACAGCTAAACCTGATCGAGTTTCTTGCCGCTCTTCTCTATGACTGGGTTGTTTTCCGAACCGGTGGTAGTTTTGATGTCCATAAGCACCTTTTTAGGGCCTAAATTCAATAAATAATTTTTATTTTCCATTTTGAGTAAAGAAATATGTACAGGTTCAACAGAGTTCAAAAACTAAGTAGTCTAGAGCCATCTATGACACATGACGAGTAAAACTTCTTGGTGATAGACTTCGATCAAACTTTTTAGTTTCAAATTCCTTTAATATGAATTTATGAGAAATTACGATTTTTATAAGAACCACGGGTTCAGTAATGTCTGTTTTCTTGTCATAGAGAATTGGAGCAAGCGATGCGATATGCATGCGTCGGAGAGAAGTAGTAAGTTACAACGAAATATTGCAAGCAAAGTAAGTTTGTCTTTCATGTTTTTTATGTCTCGTCCTCTATAGCTGATAGCTAGTTCTTATAAAAAATACAAAGAGTAATGTCCCTTTTAGTATGCACTCTACTTACGAAGTTTTGACAAAACGGATAACTATTTATAAGATGGTTTACAAACGTTGTTAACGGTCCTTAATAGAAAATTCTAGTCGGGTTTACATGGTTTTAAATTTCTATACTGTTCAAGTACCACACTGGGCTGATAAAACTAACGTATTGTTTCTCAAATTAATTTTACGACAATTTAACCAAAATAGTGATTCTCTATCGTTGAATATACTAGCTGGAGAGTAGATAACTATCAAATTTAACTATTTTACACTAGATGATACTGATCAATGTAAGCCGTAAGATTAGTTATTTCTTTGCATTTTTTTAAGGGAAAAAGGAAAAGGGAGAGCTTAAGAAAGGGTTTTCTTCAAAGCTGGCAAACTCCTGTACCAGCAACGGAACAAACAAAATTGAAAATACCTAATAAAGTTAGTTTTTTTACAGACAATTTTATTTGCCAGCAAAAACATGCATTTAGACATCGATGTTTATCGTACATCGATACTTCTAAATCGATATTTTTCTAATATCACTATATTATTATTATTATATTAGCTGGCCGAACCATTAGCAATAATTATAACTACATGAGCGTTATTGACTGATGATGAAAAACTGTGTTGCAGACATTAACACTTAATCGCCGGACAACACTAAGCTTTTTAATACAGCCCATAGTGC
Source organism: Antheraea mylitta (assembly GCA_014332785.1). Taxonomy (NCBI): domain Eukaryota; kingdom Metazoa; phylum Arthropoda; class Insecta; order Lepidoptera; family Saturniidae; genus Antheraea; species Antheraea mylitta. Next base: position 1,128,436 of record JACEII010000048.1, read on the forward strand.
TTCAATAAAAAAAAATCGAAAAAAAGCTTTCTATTTGAAAAAGTTAACACATAAAAAATACCTGTGATCGTAATATACAACAATGGAAAATAATTTACCAATTGATGAAATGTTGCTGAGCAAGCGTGAGTTAATGTTGAGTGATATATGCCTGTATAGAATTTAAGTGTGGTTTGATAATATTTTAGCAAGAAACAATTTAGTAAACTAATTATGTAAAAGATAGTAAGTAGTTCTTCGGCTTCTTCATACGTTAGGCCTAAAAGCTAAGTTAAAAAATTTTCTTTACATTTTATTTTGATTTAATATCGATCATCTCTAAAAGAGATAATCAATACAATGACAATCGTCGGTATAGTTATAGCTTGTACCTACGTACTATAGGAAATCTCTCTAAGCATAATGAGTTAGAGCATTACGACACATTTAATACCAAAATGAGTCACTATAACTGAGTTACTGATACAAAACATTTACGTCAAGACAGCCGCCCGCGGTTTTACGACAGCTTACTCGAATTAACACCATATAAACCGTCCGCGAGACACTCGCACCTAAAAAAGGCACACGATATAAAAAAAGCGTGGAGATAAATAAAAAATAAAAAAACGAAGCATCGTGTTCAAGGGGGCGATAATTACGACTGTCGGTGGCGGAAACGAAGCGATTAGTGGCTTTTAGCCGGTCGGCTTAATGGGCTTTGAATAATTCAGCCGGCTATGGTAAATTAAGACATCGCGCGGTCTGACGCGGACGTCCCGTGCGAGAGGAGACTTGTGTATACAACCTCACCGTTATTCAAAATTCTAAGACACGTTTTTATTGAGAGACTAGCTGTGCCCACGACTCCGTCCGCATCGAAAAATATCTTAGGCGGCTGGGACTGCCAGAAAGACTAACTATAGCAAGTCGCACGTTGGAGATCCTGCTCGACAACGCTAGAATTGTTCAGCGATTTCTGTCCATAACGCACTGAACTCCAGCAGTCTGGTGACTTCTCCTGGAGGTACTCCTGCTACTTAATTAAACACTAAGTATCAAAAATATCTAAATAAATACTAAAATAATGATATTACAAAGAGGTAAAGTTTGTGACGTTGTAGGGGGTAATCTCAGTAACTACAGGTCCGATTTCAAAAATTCTTTCAGTGTTTTATATAGCTTATTTATCGAGAAGAGTTATTGACCTTATCATCACGCTAAGATGATAAGGTTTTAGCGTATTTATATATTTAATCTAGATCTAGATATATACGGTGTCATTACAAAAAAGTTAAATACGTATTAAATACTTGCTTTAAAAAGGTTTCATACTAAATACACCGCACTCGCCCGTGGCAAGTTCGCGTTATCCTTTCTTCACAAGTCTACCCTAACCTTATCAAAACCGAGGTAAAAGAGCAAGATGGCGAATATTCAGCGAGTGTGGTGCATTTACTACGAAACCTTTTTAAAGCAAGTATTCAATACGTATTTAACTTTTTTGAATAACACCGGTAATGTCTTTGAATAGAATTTTTTAAATAAATATTAAACAACGAAAAGGTTATATGATTGTCATTGTTGCGGAGTCTTTATTTTAATTATCAATTTACAATTTTAGAAGTATGGCTGATAATAAAATCTGATTTATTAGGCGAACCTATTTCGAAGGTAAAAGTTCGTTTTTAAACTAGCTTTTAGCCTCGATTTCGTTTCCATTAATTTAGATTTGTCGTATATCCCACAGTAACAGTACTGTTTTTGTGGGTGAAAGATACCGTACGTCCTGGTTTCGATTTCATTCAATAAACTCAGATTCACATTTATAATAAAAATTGAGCCATCACGGGACGCCTGGCAGATGTGAAATAGAAATTGTTCGACTCGAACGAATCACAAATTCTCGAATTACACTATCTATAGGTATGCGAGCTCAGTGCGACGAGAGAGATTGCGCACAGCCGCTTGCGCATGACATCGCGTCGCCACATCTCACACACTCGCTATGCCAACACTCAAGTTTACCCTCGCCTATAGATTTTCACATCAATTACTGTTTAAACTTCGCCTCGTACGTTTTCTTCGCCTTACAGCATCACAAACAAATACGCTTTAAATAAGGAACAAAATAATTAGTTTCCATGCCCTTCTAATTACAGGCGTGGTGTTCCTAATTCAACAGGCTAACAGGTTTCCTTACAAAGTACGCGGTACTAACGAGGTTGTCTCGAGACACGGAGAGAAGTAGCGAGGCGGGGGAATATCACGAGGCAGTTAATACTGTCTGATGTCTCAATACCTCCCAGTGTGGGAGCCCATTATTTCAGTCCCACACGACGTGGGCTCTTATTGTATGGAGTGAGCTCTTATATAGTTTTTGTAGTGGTAGAGCCACGCTGAAACTATTACTGGTTTCAGCATGTATGGGTCGGCTCGTCCGGGATAGTACCACCCTCTTTAAGAAAACCGACGTGAAGTAACAGTGCTTGCATTGTTGCATTTCGTTCAGTCAGTGAGAGCGCCGGAGGCCCACTTCTCCTCACCTTTTCCCTTCCTCCCCCACTTCCACACTTCCCCAACACAGGTTGGCAACGCACTTGCGACTTCCTTGCTGCTGCAAGTGTCTATAGATGGTGGTGATCACTTAACATCAAGTGACCCACCTGTTCGTTTGCCTCTTATGATATAAAAATAATGCCTAAAAATATTCTCACAATTACCAGTATTTAAAAATAAAATTATCTTTATCGTATTTAGATTTTGAGATTTTTTAAAAATACAATTTTTACACTCACTTATCATAATTAAAGTTCCAATTCTTTGTGTTATGGCTTACACCACATAACGCTTTTAGTGAAATATGAAAATTTAATTATATTTTCGAAATTCTGGCAGGACTATTTTAAGTTTATAAGAACTTGTCTCAACAAAAAGAATTCTTTGTTCACTGTGAAATGTGTATATAATTATGTTGTATTATTGACTATAAAAAAATAAAAAACAGAAAGTATCGTAAAAACACATGATAGAAGTGAAACTTTTGCATTACAGGGACTCATTTTAATTATTTGTGTCACTTTTAAACAGTATAGATTGTGTTCTATGATTGCCATACCGCGCCACTTGTACGCAAATACGCAACCTTAGAAAAGAGAAAGAAAGCGAGATGAGCGTATGTTTTACTGTTCTCCTTTACCTGAAGGCAAGAGTGATACTACTCCAACTCTACCGGACACAGTGTTTACCCCTACCACTTTTCGCCACACAAAGCTACGGATCAAAATGTCGAATCCCTCACATAAGAAGTTTTACTTCATTTATGTTGAAATTAGGTAATTATTTTGGAAACAGTTAATTTTTGTGTCACGAAGAAGTCGCTTCCATATAACAAAATTATCCCCTATTGAAACCATACAAAAGCTCTGTGCATGATATTGTACCAGCAATGCACTTTATGCATATATTCATTTGTAGCCAAATGATATACGTATTATCAAATGAAACAAACCTCTATTCCTAAGACCTGGAATTCCAGATTCCTTTGCCTATTAGCATTTCCTTCATGACGGGATTTATTGCAACTATTTTAAATTTCGAACTTATGTCAACAGCAATAAGGTAGTCAATCGCTTAGATTAATGTATTTGAGGCATTTTGAAAATGGAAAGCTGATGTCAGATATCAGGTGATTCTTAACTTAAAACGACGTACGTGTCAAATTATGTTCAATTGAAAATCAACTTTGAATCATAGAAATAAGGTATGTTTTAGTAGTTTAGTGGGCAGTATAGGTTAATAAGAGTTTTACTTGGAGACTATATAGTGTGAGGTTTCGTGAATCGCGAGGAAGTAGCATTATTTGCTACCGTATCGCGCACCATCGCGTGTTTCTTGTGTCTTTGTATCTTTTGGTCCGTTGCAATTATTTTGTAACGTTACGACAGTAAATTTCGTAAACGGACATACACTTGATTACAATTATTGTACTAAATAAAATTTAATTCAATCAATTTCGTAATCAAAAATAAAAATATAATATTGATATTCGATTTATTAATTTATGTATGATGTATTTGTGTATCATGTTTTAAGGTTTATGATTCTTTAGGATTTTCCTAGTTTTTCTATATTGATAATATAACGTTTAGGATATTGTTTTTGTATTTTTGAATATACTAATCTCAAGAAGTATTAGTCTTATATGAAAATGTATTTTTGTCTTTTATAGCTTATTTACTAAGAAAGTTTGTACCTAGGAACCTTCACAATATGAATCATAAAATTTTACATGTAAGCGTTTGTGAATCATACAAGTTCAATTATATGATTCAAAAACGAATATATCTATGAATAGCTTAGAATAGTTTAGCTAGGTTAGATCGGGAAGTCGGTAACAACCCAAGCCGAGGTGTGCGAGCACCCTTGTGCTAGTTACCTAAACAAAATCGGCTGAGTGTCTTAAGCGATGGCTAGTAGTCTGGTGAAGTTGTAAAGTCCTTGCAAGGTCAATAAAGTAGTCAGTTTGAAAAAAAAAGCAATACGAATCTCAAAAACGGAAAAGTTATTATTTTTGAAGAGGGTAATTATAAACCGGGTTTAACCGCCCTACGAGAATTCAGTATTACCGAGAAGGCCAGAACTGTGAATACCTATGGTATTGTAATGTACTAAAAAACGAGTTGAAGTCGCATGGTTTACACCCTTTCTAACATTCATACTTTTTACGAAATTTGTTTATATAACTGTGTTGAAGGTGATTCAACATTTTAAATGTAAAATTCCATAAAAAAGTGACTGGCAGGAACTACGTATATAAATGACTAGATTTTGTCCGCAACTTCATCCGCGTGAAATAGTTACTTTGGGCAAACGCTCTAACACGCAGCGGAAGCTCTTAACATTCTTCATTGGTGCTCTGCTTGTATTGACCTTAGCGTTATGAAATATAGTCTATAGCCTTCCTCGATAAATGAGCTATCTAACTCTGAGATATTTTTTCTAATCAAGCCAGTAGTTCTTGAGATTAGCGCGTTCAATTAAACAAACTTTATAATATTAGTATAAATTCCCAACTTTATTTATTTATAACGAAATAAAATGAACCGAATGTTGCAAACTTATGTTATGAGCACCCGATGTCTCATCTGCCACTTTGCATCCGTCCAATCACGAGTATTATATGTTAATAGCTTATTATAAAATGTTTCTGAGAGCTCCCTCGCGTCGACGCTCGCGCCGGCTTACAACCACTCCGCTATAATTAATATCCAGTTTATCATGAAACGCCCTAGTTATCCCAACACATTTTACAGCAAGGTCAGCGATAGTTGGTTTATATGAGAGTGACCAAAGTTATTTTGCGGTTCGTATTTAAACACTTGAATATGCCGGTAATAGAAAATGCAGTTTCGTAACGGCATATGTATCTTTGTTAAAGTTTTGCACGGTGCGCTGTTAAGATGAAGGTTTTGTTTTGTTAAAATGCTTTGTTACCCGTTTATTTAGTCCGACTGTATTTTGATATTTGAATTGTTATAAAAGATTTTTTGTCATGATCTTACTTACATGAAAATAAACAACAGAGTCTTCTTAGGTCAATGCAGTATAATGTCAAGACACAACAAACATAAATATCAATAAGTGATGTTCTGTTTTAAAATGACAAACTAAAAATAAACATATGGCTTCCTTTGCCTAATTAAAACAATTCAAACAAAGAAAAAACCATCCTTTTTTATTACTCCTCTAAGAAGGTATGTACATTCTTTAAAATTCGAATTAAATAAAAAAAACTTCATTCCTAAACCGTCCCACGGGGCGCGGTGTCTTTGCTCGAGCGTTCGATAAGATCTCTTTATAATGTTTCAATTAACCAGTAGCCAGTATTTATTGGGCACACGGGCGATTCATTACCTCGGTCGCTATGACTTAAACAAAAAAAATGCAAAGGATACGCCGCTTTATAAAGTTGCGCCTGTTCAAGGATATGCCTGAGATCGTATGTTTTTTTAATCATGATATAATTACATGACTGTCGTTGTAATGTCAAAGAATAAACATGTATTTTAAATAGACTGATCAACTAAAAATATATTAATGACTGTCCTATTTTTATCTTATTAAAATGAATAATATATTATTGCGATGACTTTCATATTTTAACACAATGGTCACTTGATCATAGAGCTCTTCAGAGAGTTACTGTGGCATTACCACTGTTTAATGTTTAGAAGTTTCCACTTTAAAAATAGTCACAAACAAATACCTGGGCATTTCTGGAAAACCCTCAGTCCGAAGACAAAAATGAACCTTATCTTTAAGGAATTAATTTTATTATTACATATTTTATTAGCTAACCACTATATAAATTATTGAATTGAGGCACGCATGTTTGGTACACATGCATTTTTCAATAAGTCATATACGTATATCTAGATAGCTTAGCTTAGGTTATCTCAGATAGGTCGCGTTTTTTGCACAAAACAGGCGACAGCCCAAGCCGAGGTGTGCCGTGCACCCTTGAGTTAGTCGCCCAAACATACCAAATTGGCTGATTGCCTTTAGCGCTCGCCTTAATAGTTCGGTGAAGCTGTGAGGACCATTCCAGGTCGACAGCGATTTCAATTCGAAAAAAAAAATTGAATCACTGCCAAATAGGTATATAGTATACAGCCATACCGTGCTACAATATTAAACCGTATCTTTATGATCATGGCCAAAGGTAACTCTTTAAAAACAAAAAAAAAAAAAAATTACCAGCTGATAGTTTCGGATTTCATCGCGGACAAACATCATAACACTGGATTTTTATATATAACTAGCGGAACCGGCAGACGTTGTCTCACTCTGATTAAAAAAAAATCCTTGTCATATTATGTACCAAAACGTTCCCCGTGAATCACTTTATCCAGATGTGAAAACCGCATGAAAATTCGTTTAGTACTTTTTGAGTTTATTGCGAACAGACAGACAGACACACGCAGTAGGGGACTTTGTCTTACATGTAATGAAGATCTGTACCTAGATGAAACATCCTATGAGAGAGAATGTGACAGAAAAACATTCGAATTTTGAATGCGTCGAAACAAAAATGGCCGAATGGTCCTTTATGAAAATACCGTCCACAAATTATTCCAATTAATTCACTTGTAATTGGATTTATGAGGTATCGGCTCGGCATATCCAAATCCTACGTCCTCGTGACTGCTAATTATGCGCCGTGGCATTTTAACAGAATTTATCTTCGCGTGCGCCATCTTAATTCACGATTAAGTGGGCATTGCCACGAGATTATCGATATTTTAAGCATTGTTATAAGTTAACAATTAACAACGCATGCGTTTGTTTAATGTTGCCAGGATTTTTAATGTTGACAGATTTTCTACTATTTATATATAAATTTACACACAATCCCGCCAAACTTTTTGACCGCTCTGATTATAGTTGTACAGAACACAAATGCAGGTATAAATATGTATTATATTGTATATATAACGTCGAAACGACATATAGATGAATAAATGGCATATTTTAGATTCCTGTAATAATATTTTAATTTGGTTTTTTATTAAAATCTTCACTATATTACACGCAAGCTCAAACTTACGGCTATATTCAAAGCGGCCGAAAAGATTGACGAGGACTGCGCATATATAAAGTTGGATGTTTGTATCTCTGAGATTGAAACTTGAACATCATTTGACAGACCAACATTCAGATTAATTCACCTATGTGTTTTTTTATGACGACGGATTTGTTGCTATTAATTTTACAACTCGCTACTAGGTGTCGGTATATTATATCTGTACATATAATAAAAATGTATATCAAGTGTCTATACTTTTTCGATTTTCGAGAACAAAATTGTTTCAGCTGTCTAAGAATAAGCAATAAAATATATTACAATCATTTTTCAAATTGTCTGCCTGTCTGTGTGTTTGTCTGTCTGTATGAACACTCATCACTGCTAAAGTACTGGGCCCAAAATTAATCCACACCAAGTTAATCATACAGCATATCTTCGAGAATAATTTAGCCTTTGTTTCATTAAAATCGGTCTATTCTATCAAAAGTTATTGGAATTTTAATGACGACGCGGCGTAAGTACAAGAGAAAAGTAGGTAAGTAAATGGACTCAATATATTCAGATGACTTTATTAATCACTGTTTTTTGCATAAGGTTCAACATGAACGAAGCCGCGGGCACAGCTAGTATATAATAACATATTAGATCTACTAGATTTTGCCCTCGACTTTGCGTAAATTGAGTATTACGAGTAGCTTATTTTGTTCTCGAACTTTCTTCACACTATTTAAATAATTTAAAAAACCTGATTATCAGTTTCATCGTGAAAACGTATGATATCTACGTATGTGTGTATACGTAAAACACATAATATAAATTAATAGGCCAATTAACTCGATGTAATTATTTATAACTGTAAGCAATAATTTTATTTATGTAATTAAAGTCAGCTCCAAATTAACTTAATTGGTCAAAAATCTAGAAACATTCCTTATTTCTAACCAAAAGTATGATAACTTTTATATTCCTTATTATACTACTATTCCTTATTTGAGAAATGATTTGATTGAGAATAAATTGACATAATTGAAGCAGGAACAGATAGCTTATTACATTTTAAAATTGTGTGCTACTAACAGCTTAATATTTCGAGAAGTGTCAATCTTAGAGATTCGTTTTAAGCCCTTTTTGTAGAAAATTAAATTTCTTACAAATAACATTTTTTACAGATTCAGTCATTAATAAAACAACAATAGAAAAAGAAGAACTTTCTACAAAATTTAACGTTAGTGACTTGTACTTGTCCTGTCTCACCGGTGTAAGTGAAAGTTAAGTCGTAATAGGCACTATTGTAGTGCGCTCAATCCTGAGTAATTTCTTTTCATTTCCATGTTAGGATAAGGTGTCGCCGAGTTACAAAATTAAAAAAAAATATATATCTAATTTTTTACGTTTTTACAACAAAATGTTACTTAAAGACCGAAAAAATAGTCGGTTAAAAAAGCATCCTAATATTTAAATGAAAATAACAAATTAAAAAAAACTTTTAAGAATGAAGGTTCGTGGTTACGATTTTTACGTATAAAAAAAAAACTACATATAAGCAAAAATAAAGGTGCGGACCAAGAGTCTGCAAAATAGAACAAACTAAAAAAAAAAGATATAATATTTTTTATACAAACCAAAGAAACTCATGTGAGAGGAACATAAACAATTGGAACGGGGCAAATTTCGAAAAAAAAAAATTAACTAAAGATGCCGTCACACAACATACGATTATCTATTAAAACGACATCCGTATAAAATACTAGCCTCTGTCCGCGACTTCGTTCGCCTGTTATAGATACTTAAGCTATCACTAACACGCAGCGGAAGCACTCAAGATGAAAAACAACCCCGATTTTTAAGCATTCTTCATTGGTACTCCCCCCTGTTGGTTTTTCGCGTGATGATATATAGCCTATAAACACCCTTGATAAATGAGCTATATAACTTTGAAAGATTTTTTCAAATCGGACTAGTAGTTCCTGAGATTACCCCCTACAACGTCACAAACTTTACCTCTTTATAATATTAGTATAGATGAGATAACACATAAATTTATACGACTTTAAGCTCACGTTATTTTGTCGTGACGTCGCACCGCGAAGAGAAAAAACAAGAAAGATACATCGAAAGCGATATATCTCATTATGATATTCGAAAACAATAGCGCCTGTGTTGTCACATCCAACGCGGTCCATGCAAATAATCATAAATAAATAAATAAATAAAAATAAATATGAGTCCTTCGAGCATTGGATGTCTTATTTTAAGAGCCGCGAGCTTCATATTAATATATGGTTTACTAGAAGCGGTATTGTAAAATTATAGTACTTATTAATTTATTGAGATAGTTTTAAACATGTCAACGCAACGTCATAAAATTAAACAAGACTAGCTGATAGACTTTCGTCTGCCTTGTTTATAATTTTAGCAATATATTTTGTGTACAGAGGAAAAAATAGAAGCACCACATCGCTTGCCTTACATTTCGCTGAATTTGTAGTATTTACTAAAATAATAGTTTCTTAAATTTTTAATAATTTTAAATTAGATGAATATATCGTATTTTTTTTTAGATTCATATCAAGTGTCTATGAAGTATAATTAAAAATAAAACTAATCAAAACCTATGTAGCTATTCACGCGCGCACAACGATAGGCCCTGTTACTTTATATTTATTGATTTATAAGATTAGCAAAAAAGCATATAATTTGGCCTGATTTTAAAGGGCACCGACAGTCTATCGCTATGTAAAACTAACTTTGAAAGAATACTAATCCTAAGACCAATTATAATACGATACTTAATGCTTTTGAGATCTGTATTAAAACTGCTTATGTATAATGTGTAGCCAAAGAAACAATTTAGATTTAAACACAGCAAGGCGAGGAGCACCTTTACTTTGCGACAGAAATAGTAGAACATGTAATGGACTCTTATAGTTCATATTTTTTGTTTAGCTAACTGCTCGTCCCGGCTTCATACTAGTGTACTAAAAAAGCAAAATCTTCCCTTTACAGAAAGGCAATTTAATTAAATAAAATGGCCACCGAACAACTGAATATTAATCTGTTAATTATTCATATTTTTAAGAGCTATTTTATATTTGGCTACTATGTGTTCCAAGATGGTAAATACACTAAATTCCTCTAGACTGGCTTTTAAATGTAATAGCTAGAAAACATATAGGTACTTGGCGACAGATTTTCAACATGATGTGGTAGCTAGTCAGTACTTTTTTTACACCAAGATGGTAGCAAACCAACATGTGGGCCGCCTGATGTTAAGCAGTTACCCTAGCCTATGAACGTTTACAATACCAACCGTGCAACCGTGAAGCCGAACTTTCGATAACCTATTTGCTTTCCCTTCGAAGAAGTACATACTGTAGTCTCCAGGAAAAACTTCAACAGGAAGATTATTCCACATTTGGAACGTTAGTGGGAGGAAATTAAAAAAGTCTTATTATCATGCTTTACACTGAACCATAAACATCTTGTTAAAATAGAGCTATGTGCTAAATGGTTGTAAAAGTATATATGATACTTATAACAACAAAAAACATTTTTTAATTTTTGTTTGTTTTTAATATCTGAAACGGTTGAATTGATATTAGTGGGACTTCTGCTGGCAGTTACTAATATTATAGGCCGTAACTTAGACTACATTTATTTAAGAAAAAAAAAAATTAAACTTTGTGCAAATATAATTCTTTAGAAAGATGAGAATGCAGACGTATTCACGGATGGCTGCTTGTTTTAAACATAATACAGTTTGTAATCATATAAAACAGTCACATCTAGTTTAAACTTATCAATGTATGTACCGAGATTCATGTTGTCCAAACAAGGGGCTCTCTGTCCTGCCGGCGCCATCTTGGATCCGTAACAAATGTCCCCATATTGAAAATAAAGACATGACTTACTTTTTGCAATATGGATTACATTACCATTATGTCTTCCAGCATTTACCTAGGACATAAGTAATAATTTAAGTATATAACTAAATGCGTCTTTTGTATTAAGTATTTTTAAATACAATGTCTTTATGTTCATTTATATCTGACTTCTTTTTTTTTATTTAGTAACATACTAATATTGCAATAATGCAGTACTGCAGGATAGGAAATCGATGAATCGAATGTATGCCGAAATCCATCGGTTTATTCCCTTTTTGATTCTTATATGGCTTACGTCTTTTATGTGAAACTAACTATGTCCCATGACTTAATTTACATTTAATCTTTTATGCTCTCATTCTATTGTAATTTGTGTTTTCGGTTTCTCATAAAGCTCGTCTTCATTTTTACTTTGTTCTTGTTAGAATAATTTCGGATCTATTTTTTATGCGGTAACTAGCTTTTCTCAGGGCTTTGCCTGTGTTAATGTAGATTTGATCTATCCCTCGTGATCAGTACATTGATTTTTATGAAAGATATCTTTAATTATATATTAGATAAAATCAAAATACTATTTATTCAATTTAGGCCCTGAAAAGGCACTTATGACCGTCAAAGTTACCACCGGTTCGGAATACAACCCAGTCATCGAGAAGAACCGGCAAGAAACTCGATCTGTTTTATCTTTTCATTAAAAAAAAAATTAATATAATTACAACATAGTAAACATATAAGGTTACCTTCGTTTTATATATCCGAAAACGTAAAGGCTTCAAAGCATTACAAACAAACTCATTTTCGTGTTTACAATACTAGTTAGAATTGCTTCAAAGTTCAACCCTAAGGCTCGCAGCTTCATGTTAAATAGGTATATAATATAAAAGTATTGGTATTCGCAGAAATTAAATATAGTATCCAAAAAAAAAACAATCTATTGAGTTCTGTAAGATTGGTCTAGCCGTAACAAAACGGCATAATATCCGAATGCACTTTGTATTTCAGCAAAAAAATATTCAGTAACGCTTCCTTTCCAATATTCAATTCTCAAAATGTATGCCAATAAATAGATAAATAAAAAACAACAAAAAGTCATACAAAAGCTAGAAAGGGACAGTAATAAAACTAACGAATACATTTTTACGTCGCCCGTTCAACAAATTTATTTTTCCCATTAAAATAACTTTTATTTCAATGGAGATACAGTTCAAAATATTATTTTTAAATAACATACCAATCTCGGTCTATGCAAAACTGGTAGAGGTACGAGTTTTCCGGGCGAAATTGGAAAAATATACTCGTATTCACAATGGCGACGCGGCGCGCCGTGCGCCAATTTGAATATAGATTAGAAAATGTGACGACTTGCACTCCAATATGTTTTTTTTAAGTGTTGGGACATCTCTGTTATCGATATATTCTTAATATTAACTATAAACAAATAAGATTTTTTTGTGCAATATTTAAAAATCACGATGCCTTCTGGGATATTCACTGAAATTCTATGCTAAAACTAAGTTTTGATCAGATTTGATTAACAGATTGAAATAGCCAATCTAAGTAACATACTTAATTGGATAAGTATTAATACTACATTTTTTTTTATTGAAGCACGACAAAGTGACTGCACAATACCTGATGGTAAGCATAGTACAATCCAAAAACAGTGGCGACCACCGAGAGACAGATCATCCATCATCGGTCGCCGCTGTCATGCCGGCCATAATGACGAAAGTGACCCGGTACTGGATATGCACAGGCTGATCCCGAAACGCGACGCGCAAAAGCGAGTCACTATGACGGGCTTTTTCGCCATGTACATGGTGGTTGCGACCCAGTCGGGCTGTTAAACCCTACCACCCCGCTATCGCCATTGCCTCGTTCGTTGATCAGCAGGGTGCACCACGTGCAGGTGAGGTTGGCTTGGGTGTCTCAAGTCTTAAGATGTTACTCGACACCCCTTACACCCCAAACATTTCGACATAATGTCAAAAATAACTTAATTATATTCAAATAGTATGTAAAATATTAAAATTATTACAGTTTATCTTTAGGAAATAGATATAACATCCAGGATTTTTTAATAATAGTATTTTATAGAGAGACCATAGGCACATATTGGTGGAATGCAAGGAACATAAAGAACACCCATTAACGGAGGTCATTAACCACATCGCCATGACAGAGTCATTCAAATTATACGTGAAGCCATAAGTCTTTCAGTAGATAGAGCCCAAAAAGTATTGACCACATACAAAATACAAATCAACTTTATAAATGAAGGCTCAATAAATCCTAAGAACAAGCCTTACTTGATCCTTAGTGCAGCACCCGATTGGTCTATTTTAATGGACACGTATGAAAAGCACTACAAAATTCCAGAAGATGTATGCGTTTCGCCATCCAGACCGGATATTCCTCTATTTTAGACATACAAAGCGCGTGGTACAAGTCGAGTTTACCGTTCCGTGGGAAACTAATATTCCTAAAGACCACGAGATGACAGGACTGGACAGGTATTACGACTTAGTCAACGAGTTGACTAAAACGCTTATAGAGTTAATATATATGCTGTAGAAGTGGGAGCGACAGGTATACCAGCAAAATCTCTCTATAGCCTGCTCAATAACCTCGGTCTATCCAGAACTGCAGTAAGTTCTATACTAGAACGAGCCTCTAAAGTTGCACTAGCAGGTTCATACCAGATTTGAATAGGTAGGGAGAGAAGCACGAGTCGTTAAGGTGAGTGTTAATATACCTACATTCGAAAGGGGGGCCCTTTAAACGTACAGCCGTGTCATAAGTCTCGGGAACTACTAATAAATAGTTATTTTAATATAAAAGAACATTATTATTAGGTATATCATACTTTGTGATGGTTTCTCACATTTTATTTAAAAACAATAACGTAATACATTTATTTTGTTATTTGCAATCTTTAAGTTCATGTTTGAATCAAATTAAATTTTGGTATGAATATTGTGAAGTTATTAATTTAATCACCTGTTGTTAAGCGATCACTGTAGTCCGTAGATACTAGCAACTCCTGGAAGTCACAAGTGCCTTGCCAGTCTGTGTTTGGGAGAATGAAGAGATGGGGAGATGGGAAGAGAGAGGAGAGGAGAGGGGAGGAAGATGGGTCTCCGACGCTCTCACTGACCGAACAAAACGCAACTTTGCAAGCACTGTTACTTCACGTCGGTTTTCTGTGAGAGGATGTTGCTACCTCGGACGAGCCGACCCATTCATGCTGAAACTAATAATAGCTTCAGCGTGGCTTTACCACCTACAAAATTTTATTTTTATGAATTTATGACGAGATTAAATTTTATCGATATTGTTATAATTTTGCACAACTCTTGATATATTTATAGCTACATAAGATAGGTAGGTGAGGTACGCGGGTAATGGATTTCCTGGCACCGCCCACTCCGCCCGTTCTGGGTATTTTTGCGCACACAATAAAACCCACGGATTGCCGCAATTTACACTACTCATATATGTAAATTAATATATTATATACTATCGACTATCGATATATTCTCTCTTATATCAACGAATAACTTGATAGAAAAGATTCTTTGTCATATCGTATAAACTAATCTCTAATGTATAAACTTTCTTACTTTATTATCCACGAGATAAATTTATTAACATTCAGTGTGTCTTTATAACGAATTTCAAGCGACCGGCCATTTTTTTTTGTTATAAAGACTAATTAACATTATATGGAAGGAAGAGAGGAAATAAATGGTTTTTTGGTAAACCAACCAAACTGAACAAACTATATTACAGAAAGTTTTTTGTTATACTGAACTAGCCTCTGCCTGCGACTTCGTTTGCGTGGAATAGATACACTAACACTAACACGCAGCAGTTCTCAAAAGGAAAAAACATCCCGATTTTGAAACATTTTTCATCTATGCTCCGCTCCTATTGGTCTTTGCGTGATGATATATAGCCTATAACCATTCTCGATGAATGAGCTATATAATACTGAAAAATCGGATACTAAAAATATTCAAATCGGACCAGTAGTT